>CABFOV010001700.1:63375-100255 GCA_902141375.1 Timema poppense | reverse complement strand
TTTATTTTTTTTTTTTTTTTTTTTCCTGTCTTACTTGATCGCCAAAACTCAACTGCAATCTTGGATACTATTTAAACATAATTTACGATTTGGTTACTTTTCCCTGTGTGTTTAATTTTATTTACTAAAAATTACAATGCTACTTTATAGATTCCCCGTGCGAAGAACGAGCACACCAGAAATTTAATTTAATTTTGTTTAAAAAAATACCATCTTGTATTTCTTAACTGTCTCTATGTTTTGTTTTTTTGTTTTTCTTGTAGGATAGCTGTATCGACAGAGAAGAATTTGTATTTTGTTGGAATAACTGGATTAAAAAGGTAAGTCATATCAGTGTTTGATGGCCATTTTGAAAGTTGTGTTCACCATCCCTCTCCCCAGCCTCGCTCATCCCCCCTTATCCTCCCCACAAATAATTAGCAAGTAAAAGTAGGGTTGTATTAGTGGTGAATTTGACCAGGGAAGTTAGTAGGCCTATTTATCTCAACAGGGTGTATTAGTGAAATCCCCCTCCACTTTCCCTCATTTCCTGTGTGAGTGGCTGCTGACGCTACTTTAAATTCACCTATTCCGTCCTGTACCCTTATGTCAGTTTGTTTTAAGGCTGTTCTATTCCTAAAATTAAAGTAGCTATAAATAAACTCTACAAGGACTTTTTATTTATTTTTAATTTTTCCAAATTCATCAGATCAATGTTTTGCAAGACATACATCTCAACCACCCGGATTGTTGGATACGCGGACAAAGATGTGCAATCTTGTCCAGTTTGTTTGTCTGTTACGGTTACGGTGTTTGAATCCTGGATGGTTGTACTTAGGGTGTTTTTTCTTCTCTTAAATGGTTACCTCACTAGTTTTCCACACATAGTTCTCTAAAATTATGACTTCCTCCCTATCACATTAGTGTAAATCTTTGGACAGCCCGGTTGATTAGTAAGATAAAAGAAAAGAAAAAAAAAATTCTTGGACAAGACACAAGAAATGAAGTTACAGACCAATTTTCATTGGAAGAACCTTATTTGACAGATATAAAAGTTATTAGATCTACTTTAACATAGTCATACGTCGAGTCATGTGACGTTTAGTGCTCTGGTGCATTTCTTCTAAATGCAGCCTTTCTCAGCCCTAACATATTCGCGCGATATTAATATATACGCGTACAAACCGAATGGGAAGAAGACGCGGCGATAAAAAATATATATTTTTATTGTCTGTAAAAACATATTACTATACTTGGCGATCTTTATTATTCAAATATTTATTTCCAAGAAACTTGTTATTGTGATAACTTACATTGCATCTTCATAAATATATTCCTCTCTTTTTATCATTGGTTGCGGCGGTTCGATTTAGGAAAACCCTTGACTGTCAAGTCATAAAACTACCTACATCTACTTAGATGTATTAATCCGCCAAACCACGTTATCTGCAGCTGTCACCTCTATAAACTTGTGGCAGTTTAGATAGATGTAAAATAAATACGGTGACCTCTATGTCCAATGTTAGCTCGTCTATAGCAATATTTTGATAGGAACGGACTATCTGGCGGAAATTTCAAATGATCATACGACAAGTAATGTGATATTCAGCGACTATTTGTAGTAGATACTTTCAATAAACCAATATTAATAAAGTAAAATATTATTAATGTTGACCAACAACAAACTATGTTTGTATTTTCTTTAACACTTCATCCACGGAGAATCACGCGTTTTCAGAAATAATTTCAATATATTGCGCTTTAAAACTTTGTTTCTCTAAAAGATCAACTTCGTTGTATTTGAAAAATCATGTGACATGCCGGCTCTCTCTACCCAATAGGAAGCTAACCTTCACAACATCAGGTTACCAGAATCTTTTCTATTAGCTAGTTTTAACACTGTTGACAAGGGGTCCAAGAAGAAAGGGGTAGGTCATATATAAGCAACTTGTGCGGATAATATCAGACAGTAACTTAAACCTACACAGTACTCAGATTACAGAACACAGTATTAAGAATACATAACACAGTACTCATAATACAGTACACAGTACTCAGAATACAGTACACAGTACTCAGAATACAGAATACAGAACACAGTATTAAGAATACATAACACAGTACTCAGAATACAGTATACAGTACACAGTACTCAGAATACAGTACATAGTACTCAGAATACAAAACACAGTACTCAGAATACAGTACACAGTACTAAGAATACATAACACTACTCAGAATACAGTACACAGTACTCAGATTACAGAACACAGTACTCAGATTACAGAACACAGTACTCAGAATACAGTACACAGTACTTAAGAATACATAACACTACTCAGAATACAGTACACAGTACTCAGATTACAGAACACAGTACTCAGAATACAGTACACAGTACTCAGATTACAGAAAATAGTTATCTTAACACAGAAAAATAGTAATATCACATAAAAACTTTATCCATGTCAATTTTATAATAGTGAAAGCGTAATCAAATCAATAAATTGTGTACAGCATCAAGTGTTATCTGATTTCTATCAATTACATAAAATCAGATCACATGACCGTGTACAAGTGCGCAGTAAGGCATGCACGCGTCATCATCATCATAAAACCCGGTATCGTCCAGATTCGCATCACAATAAAATCCGATATCGTTATAATTTGTGCTCAATCGCGGGGGAAATATTTCAATAAACCCTATATCACCATAATTTGCGCCCAATCGCGGGGCAATAAACCTAATATCGCCATAATGTTCGCCTACATTTGTGTCATTAAACCTATACTATTAAACGACATCTGTGGATATCACACATTTATCGTTAATATCTTCCACCCCAAATATTGGCGAGCAGTCCTTTCCTTTGATTCGTGCCCAAAGATTGCTCCCAGAGTGGAGCTCCTTGAATCCCGAACATCGTCCACATTTACGAATAGTGAGAGCGGCTTTATCGGAATCATACATTTATTTTGTAAAGTTAACTAAAGCTGTTCTTCTCATGACACTCTTACCTAACTTAACCTTGCTAGCCACAACACGTAACACGTTATTTAATCAGGGGGCAGCCAAGGGCACAATCACCAAACTCATTGGGACATAACGTCCGCTGCACCTCGCCCTGTAGTATCCGCGGGAACAATACAAGCAAACTGAAAGCTTCCGATTGATTGGCGGCGGATGGAAAGTGTCAAATAAATCGTGCCAACCAAATGGTATTGAGAAGAGATGTTTTGGAGAAAGTTAGAAGCTATAACCACTCGCCTAAAAATACTATTAACATTTGTTACATAAATGTTTTGGTTTGTACTTTTCCCCATATGTTTTATCATTCAAATGTTTTTAAACACAAAGGTTATTTAACGACTTAATATATAGGATAGTGATGTGAAGGGTAGGTTTAGAAGAAGAGCAGCCATATTAGCTTGGAGATGGTATGGTAGAACTATAGTGGTAGATCACACGTGAAAAAAATAACTCCAATAAACCTGGCCGAGATTTAAATCTCAAATTCCCCGTCACAGGCGATTCACCATGTTGTGAACCTGACGTCTTAGATCACTATTTTAGGTCCAGGATACCATTTTCAATATTTATTAGCATAGTTTTTCGATAATAAAATGAAGAGTTTGTTCCTCATGAGCATTGCGCGATATCTACAGCACGCAGAGGACCAATTATTATTATTATTATTATTATTATTATTATTATTATTATCATCACCGCGTCTTACTACCCGTTCGGATTATACGCACTTAAGCTAATGTGTAATGGTAGGGTGATTGTGAGATGAAATGGAGGACCTACAGTTTAACGTGGAATCCGAACCACGGTGGAGGCCTGGCATTCCCCACATTCACAAGATGTCTTGTCAGAGGTGAAGGAAGGGTTTGGTAATCAGATAAATCTGTGCCGGGACCGAGGATTGAGCCCTGGACCCCCAGTACAGAAGTCTGACACCTTACCCCTAGACCGCCAGGTCACCCAGAGGACCAATTGATTTTAAGCCAACTTACCTTTAGGTCAAATGACTGCTAGGCCAACTCACTTCTAGGCCAACTGACTTTAGGCCAACTCACTTTTAGGCCAACTGGTTTTAGGCTGACTTTTAGGCCAACTGACCTACTCTGGCGTCCCCGGCCACATGCTACCAATCACCGTGGCGAGTAGTAATGTGAAATTGAATTTCGACTGACAAAACTCGCCCTTAGTTGTAACAATCATTAGCAAGAAGGGCAGTTTATCAATCTGCCGCATCAAAAAAAAACCACACTCAAATACTGTGCTATATATTTACTGCAGGCACACAAACACAAGAAAAATATTCGTGTCTCTACTAGAAGCAAAAATAAAAAAAGTATTTCTAATTTTCTGCATTTTACTGTGGTTGCCACTTGAAAGATCGATTTGTAGTACCAGGAGGTGCTAAGCGTTAGAGCAACCATGTACCCTCCCTCCCCCTTTGCCATTGTTTGGATCTCCCCTAGTCCCACGGGCTGACAGAAATAACCCCGGGGGAGGCGAGGGTGGGTTTACCCTGAAGATATACCATACTACGCCAACCTTTCTCCATGGAACAAGATGATCAAGATACTTCATTTATAGGACAAAAGCTGCAAGAGGAATCCTTCTCCTATAATCTATATCATAAATAACTACAGTCCAATATTCACGAAAGGGCCTTTTAGAACATTTAAAACAAATTCTCTGCGCCTGAAATTTGACATTTTACTATTTTATTGGTGTTACTTGTCTTATGGGGAGATGCCAGTTTTAGGATCCGAAATAAAGGGTTAAATGGAGGTTATATGCGGAAATGGTTTTATTTCTCACCGTGTCTTACTACCTCTTCAGGTTATACGCATATAAGATAATTACAAGGCCGTAGCCAGGTTATTTGGGGGGGTTCAAACCCCCCGCGAAATTTTATGTACAAAATATATATGGCTTTATTTATGGTTCAAACAATATCAAAATTAAGATATAAATACAAGTTAGGGGACTGTGTTACCATAAAAAAAAACACTTCACAGAGCTTAAAAAATGTTTAATATTTAGAAATTTTCCAAGCCTTCGGTAGTCAAAGGGCTATTTTACCATTAAAAAATAACACTTCAGAGAGCTTCTAGAACTGTTTATCATTTAGAATATTTTCTAGCTTCCAGTAATTGGGAGATGCGCCCACCAAAACCCCCCACACCCTCCACCCCTGAAATTATTGGCTGGCTTAGGCCCTGGATAATTACTCAAATGAGATAGGGATGAGGAAGGAAGCATTTTATAGGTTATCTCCCCGCATTTGCGTGGATGGAGAGTGGGAAACCATTTAGGAAAAGCCATTGGCGGCTCGTAGCTAAAATTAGTAGGCTAAAATTAGCCTTTGTTTTAAAATTGTGTAAAATGGAAAAAACATGTATAAAAAGAAAATTTATTCAGGAACTTGATAAAATCTTAACCAAAAAAACTAAAAATTTTTACTTACTTTAACATAAATTGTTATAGTTCAAGCTTGATCTATTCATTTAAAAATGAAATCCATTTTTCTTGTTTTAGTTTGCGCAAAAAGTTCATTAATTTTCTCCTTGATCTCTGGATGACAATTGAGGAAATTTTTTTCCATTGAAAGTACTGCAAGCGCATTTAGTATTTCTGTTAAATAAAAGAACCTAAAAAAATGAATCAAATAGAATAGCTGGAAGTAGAATAATAATCTAATTATACACTCTTCTACACTTTATCACATTCGAGAATATGGTTCACAGTTTTTAATCACAACACATGCCGAGTAAAAAAAACTTCCTTCCGCCATCACGCCAGAGCCGGCACTGCAAGAGCAACAGTGCTCGCTCTACCTGGCAGTCCCGCCTTCATCCGCACCCCCCTCCTATGTGCCAATGCGCACAACAGTCTAACACCACGTCACTGGCACTGTGAAGCGCACAGTTCCATACAAAGATTTTTGTATCCTTTTCATAAACTGGGGAATGGCTACTAAAGTACTGACATTAAGCTTAAGGAATATATATTTTACTACAAAAATAAAGAAAGAATTAAATAAAAAAGGACTCATTATATTAAATGTTATCGATAATATCAAGTGGAAATAGTAGATGCTGCAGTTCCGCAGTGCCTATACACGAGCCTCCACTGGGAAAAACCATCCCCTCACTAGACCCGACCTAGATTCAAACACCAATCTCCCCGGTTTCATGTGAACTGTTAGCGGAGTCATCCTGCCCTCACGAACCCTTTCCGCAATGAACGTTCGTGTGTCTTGTATTATCGACACTATACGATGTGCATTTTAGTTTTACGAGACAACTTTCTGGTTCTCCAGAAACGATGACGCGCCTGATATGTCCGTTTTATGATATCAGAAAGTGAACTTGATACAATCGTTGTCATCTCTCCTATGTTTTTCTTTTTCTCTGTTCGATATCACCTTACGTTCCTCGTGGTTTTTATATATGTTGCATTATGACTTTGAAGAACTGTATCACATACGAGTAACGAGTAGGAAAAATAAGTATACTTGGTTCAGCAGTAGCTTTGGCCTTTCCTTTTTTTTTTCACCGCGTATTACTACCCGTCTGTGTTATACGTATCATTACTAATTACTCTAATGTGTTAGGGATAGTGAGTGTCGAATTTATAGGAAGTTTTCCCGCATTTGCGTGGAAGGAGAATGGAAAACCACACAGGAAAAACCACTCTCAGTACACCCGACTGGGATTTGAATCCCGATATCTCCGTAATCTCCGTAATTAGAGTCCGTTGCAAGATTGATGTCTTAGTCCATTGGTTGTGACCCCATTTGAGGTGCCGAATTGTAAAGGGGTCACAGGTTTTTTTTTCTATGGATGAAAGAGAGGATATGAAAAACCTCTTTTAGGTAAGATACAGCCTTTGTAATCCTGTAAGCAAATGTTGTGCGAAATAAAATTATTTTTTGTTATTTACATTTGAGAGCCTTAGAAACGATTATAGGCCACCAGATCTTTATTGTAAATACATTACATTCCAGAACACTCTTAACAGATATTCAACAACTGTTGATATCACCAGTTGAAGAAAATTAAACTAAACGTTGCTACTGGAACAATATTTGATCTATTTTGGCAACAAAAAAAAAGTTTTGCTATAAAAACTGTAAAAACACTGACCGTTTCCCACATCCCCTAAATCCCCACCCCTGTCTAAACTGGGTGGGAGCAGCTGGGTTTGTTTTCAAAACTGGCTAAACTGTAAATATTCATTCCATTCTAAGATTTGCCCACCATATAAAAGTTAGTAATCTCCCTTAAAATCCATTCTCATCTTGTTTGAGTTAAATAATCTAACTTTTTCAAATTAAATCTAGTTGATACTATATGCCGGTATATAGGACCTTTGGCTTAGCATGTCAATAGTAGCTGCTCATAATTTATGACTGAGTCTATGATGGACATGAGTGAATTAAGAGAGAAAAGTAACTCTAAAAATGTGACAGTTCTTTGATAGCTCATTGGAATGTGCTCTGTCACACAAAGTCAAATGTACCAAGGTACAGGTGTCATTTTTCACCTCAATTTAATTTAGGAATTAAAAATAATTTCTCGAGTAAAAAAAAGAAGCATGTATTGAAATTACTTTGTTTTTAATAAATCAAACATATAAATTAAAAATAACAATAAGAAAGGCATCAAACCAATGTGTTTCCTCTATCAACATTTTTTTTACTAAACATGTGTTTTCGTCCTCAGATCGTTCGACCCGTGAGCGAGTTCTTGGTGGTTGATGTACAGAATGACTTCATCTCGGGGACTCTCAACATCAGCCACTGCTCCGCCAGGCAGAATGGACTGGAGGTACCAACAATCTTCACACAAACAAACAATAATTCCAATCACTAAAGTAGAATTGTGGTATAAAAGAAGGTTTATAAAATATATATCTTCCTGTCACCATTGAAAGAATGTAATTATATTATTATTTGATCACTTTCATACTATTTTCTTGGTGGGATAGATGCAGAACACATTATTTGACGAAAGATAAATGAAAGTAGATCTAAAAACTTTTTCATGTGTTATCCTTCCTGTGGCAAACAAACTAAACTGAAACACAGGACATACGGTAAGAGGAGAGGGGTGTTTAGGATTTGGAATGTCTAGTTAAGTAGATTATTGGAACCTATATAATTCAAGCATTTTACAACCCTTAAAAAAAAATCAAAATCACTTCAAGAAGGCTTCAATGTTAAAAAAATAATTATCCTCTCTTGTTGGGGATACGAACCACCATAGGTACCCATAACCCTCTCTGTCACCAAAATTAATTTCCGAGTGTAGCATTGCTAATAGATGTTTATTCACTTGTACACTGCATCTCTATTATTAATTTTTTTAGCACTGCATCTTACTACTCGTTTGGGTTATATGCCTAGTATGTGGTAATTACTCTAATGTAATAGAAGATGAGGAAGGGTGAATTTCAAATAAGTTAACCAGCATTTGTATAGAGGTAGACTGTAAAACCATTTTAGGGAAAACCACCCAATCGGGATCCAACCCAGATCTCCCTCTTATCGACATTCTAGTCTATTATGAGACTCATGTCTTAGTTCGTGCTCCACCGAAGCAAGTCCCACTTATATTCTTCATACACTAGTCAGGTTTAGAACCAGGATCATGTAAACTTCTAGGTGAAATGAACCTGTTTTAAGTACTGAGGCAATTAAGTAGGTGCGAGCTAATATAGTAATACAATGAGATATTTTTGCAGGTGATTGAACCAATCAACAAGCTGCTGGAAACTGTGGAGTTTGACACGGTATTCTACTCCTTGGACTGGCACCCAAGTGACCACGTGTCCTTCATCAACAACCTACCACAGCGCAAGATTGATGCCTCTAGCCCGGTTAGTCAATAACTTGCAGATCTCAGGGATTATTTTACAATGCTCCGCATCTAACTATCTGTCCGGGCTATCTGCATATTCATACAAATTTGATAGAGAGAAGTATGGCAGGAGTTAAAGGATGCTTACTATAATTTGTATTGACGAAGAATGGGCTATTCTTTGAGGGTAAGAGGGGGGAATACTTTGGTACACCTAGCCAGGATACGAACCCTTAACTTCCAGTCACCAGAAAACCATACAAGACAAGACTGTCGCAGGTCAGATATTTGTTAAAAGTCATAATGTCTCGCATGATTTTGATGCTTGATTCTGACCAGCCAGATAAATTTTGATCTTGACCAATTGTACTATGGTTGGTGTATTCACAGTTGACATTCTCTCTCCTTTTTTTCTTTATTTTTTAAATATCATCAATTTTCAGATTAGCGCAGAGGAGGCGAAAACCTATGACACAGTGATATTTGAGGGGCCACCTTTGATGAAGCAGAGGCTTTGGCCTAGACATTGTGTTCAAGATTCATGGGGGGCAGAACTACATAAAGACCTGAAGGTAATGTCTTAAGTCAAAATTCTTCTTTATTTAAATAAGTGTAATTGCAATCAATTTATTATTACCTTATGGCACCTAAGATTTTAAAGTTGAATCCAGCACATACATACACAAATATCATAATTAAGAAAAAAGTATTATGGATATTGCTGGACATATAAATATTTAATTTGTGTTAAATTAGTTGAAAAATTACACCTGGTTACAGTTTTCAAGCCTGGTACCTTTGACTTAGTGTATTTAGTCATTCTTCACTTATAGTGTAATGCATTAGTTTTTGATGGATGTATGGAATCAGCTGCTTGCAACTATCATTGAACCACAGTCACTGGCGACTTAGAGATCAGCATCTGTGCTACTTCTCACACAATATTCAGTTGTACAGGGTTGGCATGTATTAAGAGTTTCACACTTATGTGGAAATTGATGTTGGTATGGGTGCAGGCTATTCGTATGTGGGTGAACGTGGATATCGTTGCAGTTTTCTACTCAGGAGACCAGGGTGATTTCCATTCATTCTTTATATATATATGCGGGTGCACTTTCTTAATTTAATTATTCTCATTTCCCCTTAGGCTGGATACAAAGTCTTTAATTGGGGGAGAGGGAGTGTCCTTAAATTAGGTAAAGCTTTTTTTCCCCATGATTTTTGGCCCTTCTCCCCTAAGTAAGGGATCGTAAGATTTTCCATCCCCCCTTCTATCTTAACGATTTGGTAAATTAGATTATTTAATTGTTTATTTATTTTTATACACAAGTATTGGAATCAAAGCGAGTGATTAAAAAACTTTAGAATACTTTAATAATTGTTGTAATTAAATGAAATATAAGTGAAATTTTATAATTAATATATTTATTTTACGAAAAAAAAATTTTCATCCACCATAAACCTTGATTGAAAAACCTTAAGTAAGATAGACTCTGACCCCTCTCCCCCACTTCCATCCCCAAACTACCCCCGCATAAGAAAAAATTAAGAAAATACTGGACCTCTCTCCCCAAAACTCTTTCATAATTTAAGGACAGCTCCTAGCCAGTATTAGCACTAGCGCTTTTTACACCTCTTTATCACCTCAAACCAATAGGCAAATAAACTTATAAAATTAATTCATATTCAACTTTTTCAAAAACTTACACCCACATAACACTTTAGAACAATAAACAAAGAAAATAATTAAAGATAACAAGTATAGTCAACTCAATATAAATTCTAGGAAAGTCCAGATCTAAACTTGGGTGATTTTCTTATTTCAAGGTCACAACGTTGTTGTCGAGATATATGTGTACTATATGTTGGCATGGAGCCAAATGAAAACTTAGTAGACTAGCAAATTCTTTATAATAAATTAAATTAAGAAATAAATACCTATTTCAAGTGTGAAAAATACAAAGACATTACACTTTTCTCCGCACACTTTTAATCATAATATCTAAAACAACTTCGGACTTTTACTATTATCTTCTTTCATTAGACTATAATCTGCAACATATATATATATATATATATATTTTCCAACTTAGTTATATTTGATTATTTTCTTGAGAATTAACTTTCCAACCTTTAGTTTTTGATGATATATTTATGTATTTTTTTAGTACTTGATTGTACTGTTATAGGTAGCTATTTGGAAAGTTGTGTGTTTATGTAAGACCATGTTTTAAATTTGTATATTAAATCTACAGAAAAGTGGATTAGAAATAAAAATATGTTACAGATTGTGGATAATTCCATCAAAGTGTACAAGGGTACCAACCCAGAGGTGGATTCGTACTCTGTGTTCTGGGACAATAAGAAGTTAACAGAAACTACCTTGGTGTCCCAGCTTCAGCAAAGGAACGCTACGGATATCTACATATGTGGGTTGGCCTACGATGTTTGTGTCGGTAAGATAGTTTGTTGGTTCACCAATCAAACATGAGCTACAATGGCACCAGAACTATTTTAATAGTGGGATGAAGGCTACTGGGTCAAATTTTAATCAAGATTTGGGGCTGTAAAGCTAAAATTTAAAAGACAAGAAACTATAGATTTTAAAAAAAAAAGTAAATGAGAGAGATTACATTAGTAACTATGTTGGTCACATTGTAACTATTTGAAATGTTTTATATTATAGATTAATAAAAGGGTTTTTTCCAACAAAAACCAATGTTATAAGTATTTACACTGGAGCACAAATTATTATATAATTATTCATTATTTGCAAATAACAATTAAAAAGGGCACACAAAATGACAAAAAATAAAAATAAATAATCTATATTTTATATGCTTGCTTCACTATCATCATTCAAGTCTTTGTAGTCGGTGACCTTGTGGTCTAGGGGTAAGGTGTTGGACTTCTGTGCAGGGGTCCGAGGTTCAATCTTTGGTCCCAGCACAGATTTATCTGATTACCAAACCTTTCCTTCCCCTCTGACAAGACAGCTTGTGAATGTGAGGAATGCCAGGCCTCCACCGTGGTTTGGATTCCACGTTAAACTGTAGGTCCTCCATTTCATCTCACAATCACCCTACCATTATACATTAGCGTAAGTGCGTATAACCCGAACGGGTAGTAAGACGCGGTGCTAATAATAATAATAATAATAATAAGTCTTTGTAACAAACTTTTTTGTTATTTTGTAATATATATCACCAGCAATGGGTGAAATCCAGGCGTTCTATATAATGCCCGAGTGGCTTTGACAAAGTATGAAATACACGAGTTTTGCTGTTGTATTCCATATTCATTTTCAAGTTCTTTGTCTTTTGAAGTCCCGGAATATGTTATCAATTCTTTTTTCCAGTTTTGTCTAAGTCATATGCTGTTTTCTTGCAGGTTCATCTAATTCCTAAGATTTAAGTTGGTCAGGCTAGGTTATTTTAGACTAGGGTAGTTAGTTAAGGTTAGGTTAAGTTAGGTTAGGTTAGATATTGTTCTCGGTAATATATAATGACTAGTTATTCTATAAATTACCTACGAAAAGTATGAAATACAACAGCAAAACTAATTTATTTTATACTTTGCTAAAACCATTTATGAATTATATAGAAAGATTAGGCATTTTAAAGAATGCCTGTTTTACATACATTGCCGTTAATGTATATAAGACTGTAATTTATTTGATTTGTTTGTTCCAAAGAAGCAAGAAATATATTAAATTAAATATACTTATGGTTGAAGAATTTAACATATAAATTAAATTAAATATAATTATTAAAAGTTTTTTTTCTTTTTATACATTATTAAGTGAGTCATTGAGGGCCATATTTATAGTTTAGTTTTAGGACTCAACTAATCTCCTAGTTAACGAAAAAGAAGCAGATGAGGTTGAATGGGGGATTGGCTCACATCAAAATCTAGATTATAAATGTGTCCTTTAGTTATATGTCTGGTTTTATTTTTATTCATAAGAGATCCAGTTTCTAAAATTAATAAAACATTAAAATATTTTCCGGCACCTTAGCTCAGTCACTAGTGTCTCTCTCTACTGCACTAAGGGTCCCGGGATTGATTCCTAGAAGGGACGAAAAATGTATATTTGGTGAAATGTAGGTTTCCCCTTTTCACAGTAATGAATTATAAGTCGTGTGCTGATTGAATTAGTCTGTTCAGATAGTGCATATTTAATACCCAAAATAAATATTCACTAACATGAATAAAAACTCTGATTCTTATAGGTGCCACAGCAGCTGATTCACTTGCCAGTGGTTATCGTACTATTCTCATAGACGACTGTAGTCGAGGGGTTGACTTAAAAGACATAGAGAAAACCAAGCATACTGTGACGAGCAACAATGGTGTCATTGTCGATTCTTCTCAGGTACATATTTTTGACATTTTTAGCTTTGAAATTACAGTTTGTATGTATAAAATAAAGTGCATTAATAATGCTATGTTATGTCATTAAAACCCACCTCGGTGGCATAGTTGGCTAACACGCTTGTTGTGTTGAAGCTCGACAACTGAGGACGGGGAGATCGAGGTTCGAATCTCGGTTGGGTGAACTGGGGGTGGTTTTTCCTAAATGGTTTTCCACTCTGCCTCCACGCAAATGTGGGTTCACTTCCTCTAATTCAACCTTACCAAGTCCTAATCCATTAGAGTAATTAGTACTTAAAGCGTATAACCCGAACGGGTAGTAAGATGCGATGCTAAATATTATTATTATTATTATTATGTCATTAAATAAATATAATAGAGTTGTGAAAATGAACCACAAATTAAATTTAAAACACTAACAAATATTTACAAACCCCATGGCATCTACGGTACCTCAGGGGCTTGTAGAGTTTACTCCCTCCTAAGGAAGTTGTTATGTACTGTTGAAATATTGAGGTTTTTGTAAATATGTGTTAGGGTTTTTAATTTGATTTGTGCTTCATTTTATACAATTATATAATATTTATTTAATAATAAAAAAAGTATAGTTTCTTAATTAATTTAAATTGTATGTGTCAATTATTCAAGGGATTTTGACACTTTTACACATAATAATTTTCCCACATAGCTATTCATGATAGGAAAAGTAAACATATAAAGACAGTGGAAACCTTAAATAAAACACAAAATTGCCAAACGAATAATGGTTTTAGTTACTACTTTAAATAACAATCACAATTTAAAATGTTTTTCATGTCTATATATAATGAATATTATTCAGCGAATATACCTATTAAGACAGTGTTTTCTATCAGGGATGTGCGAGAACTTTTTTTTTCAATTCGAGACAAGAATATAAAAAATATCGATACACAAGAACGAGACAAAAGAACTTTCTTTTAAAGTAAAAAAGATTTTTTTTTATCAAAGTAAATATATAGTTTATAGAGTTTCTTTTTGACATTTGAGCTGGAGCTTGCTTTAGATTGTCTTATACATAGCTCATTCTAACACTTGAGATATAACTAATACACATTTTAAATGCAATTAATAAAATAGTGCCCCTCTGCGGGATGGAGTTTAGAATAGTTCCGCAGTAACCCCTACTTGTCATAAGAGGCGACTAATAGCAGAGACTTCTGTGCAGGACGTACCTCATGCAGGACAAACCTGTCCTAGATCTTTACTTTTACCTACTTTTTTCTTCCTTTTTTTTTCTCTCTCCTTCATTCTTCTCCCTTCTCTTTTTATTTTTACTCCTCCCTTCTCTTTTTTTCCTTACTTCTTTCTTACCTTACCCCTGGTATTTATTCCTGCACAGAAGCTTTTGGCTTCTCCGTTGACGATCTTAGCTGCTAGCCTGGTTCTCCTCAGACAATTACTGGATACCTCTGCAGTTGAGCTCCTTCATAAAAGTGTGCTGGTTGTAATATCTTGGTAGAAGGGCCTTAGTGATGACAATAACCGGGTACTCTACCTTGAGAAAAGGCTGGTTGCGTTCATAAGGGCCCGGACGTAATATTGGCACTTTCCCGCACTCACTTGCTGCGATGACATCTCTCCTGGCGCTGCCCCATACGAAGGTTGTCATGTCTAGCGTTGTGTGGGGCTCCCCATTGGGAGGGTTAACAGGGTCTAATGTGGTAGTACAAACTTGGATCACCCTGGGTCTACGATCCGAGTATTGTGTGGGCTGTCCCAAAAAATAGCATGGCCACCTCTTTTGTCACTGCTGACAACTTACTCTCCGCTGGCACCGTACTACCAAACCCCGCAGGCAACTCACTGCTCGGCCCCTCACAGGACCATATTAACGATAAGAGGCAGAAACAGAAACGGTTAAGGCCGTCCAGCCCTTTACAACTAAAAATCAGGAAGTGGTGAGGCCCCAATCCCGCTTTCTGATAATGTCTAGAGTAGACGACGCTGAGACCCTGAAACGTTCCAGCCCATTTATCCTCTAAAGAGTGAAATGGTGCTGCAAAATCAGAGCTCTATAGAAAACTGCGAGATGGCACTGTAATATCCAGACCATAAACGGTAAACGTAATGGGAATAACTGAGATACTGTTAATTATATTTGGAAGACGATATAGGAAAGGTGGATAGAAACATATAAAATGGGGACAAACACAATATGGCCTTTACAATGAAAAGAAAAACACAGTTCACACTTAAAACTGCTGCCAATGGACAACCAGGTAATGGTTGCCTCTTAAAGAAAATTGATCGTCACCACCCAATCCCTCGACCTAGGTTTCATTCTATCGGAACTCATCAGGGAGGAGTGTGAAACGTGCAACGCAACTTCCTAAAAGAGAAAACCAAAAAACACAAAAGGGGAGAAAAAGGAAAATGGTAAAGAATTATAGGACACATAGATAGGAACATGTAGAAGGTATAACACAAAGGACAAACATAGGAAAAGGACATTGGATGTGTTGTTTTTAACTTTCGAGATGAGATTGAGATTATTTTTTTCTTGAATTTTGAAGATATTTTTGAGTCTCACCCGTCCCTATTTTCTGTAAACTATTAACTGTAAAATAAACATATTTCAAAGTATATTACTTAGTTTTAATAGTCTCTGATAGATGTGTGCAGAGTCTATTTTTTGAATTGTAAGAAAATATATTAAATATTCTCAAAGCTAAATCAAAGTCTGAATATGTTCTGTTAGTTGTTTTATGATTGAAAAAATATTATATTGTGATTATACATAACTTTATGCATTAAAATTACTTGAAATTGTATTAGTATAAAATTGTTTGTAATATTTTGTTTTAATATGATAAACTAAGCTATCATCATAGCTTACAAGTAATTTATTTCAGTGTTTTTTTTCCATATGAATATTTATTTGTAATGCATACAACACCTCAGAATGGGATTAATTGACCATAAATTGAGTATTTTAGCTCTCAACATTTTTATTGGCGAAGTTTTGTAATTGTCAAAGTGAGAATTTTTTTCAAAAGCCAAGTTAGAGCTGGCATTTGTTTCAAAGCCTCGTACACCCCTAGTATCTAATATAGCTAGCGTGTTTGTCTACAGGTAAAAGCGATGGTGGAGGGCCGAGACCGACGTCCCGAGTTGGGCTACAAGCTTGCCATGGAGCTCAAAATGTTGGCAGCATTAACATAGCTTTGCTCTCTCCAGTCCAACCAACTTTCACATTCCACAGTATTGTTATAGTGGTTCAAGCTGACTATGTCAAATTAATTAATGTAGTTCCTGCACCTTTGATATATGGAAGTTTGTATTCGTGTTTGAAATTACCTGGATAGATATTAAAATAGTGCCGTCACTGTCATCATCAAACCACACAAATACGGGCTATTTTTTTATTTGACCAACTTTCTTTCTTTTGAAGTCACTGCAATGTCTAACAAAGTTCTTTAAGGAATAAAAATAATGTTTAATTATATGGAAGCTTACCTACTCAAAATGTAAGTTACCGTAGTAAACTTAAGTTTAAAATACAATGATATCTAAAAAAAATTCATACCTGCATCAGTGAGCACACTAAGGCTTCGGTATAATCTGATATGGTGGAAACAATATGAGGGTTTGAATCCTTGTTAAGTGTTATGGAGTGTTTTTTCTCTTATGGTTTTCCACTACCCATAAATGCGGGTATATTGCTTCCAAATTCTGCCTTTCTCATTCCTTCCCCAATATTGTAATTATGAGGATATTCCAAATGAGTAGTAAAATGTGATGTACATAATATTTCTTCATATTGGTGAAGTGGGGTATTTAACATACACATTATAAACTCACATATATTAATATACGATTTTTAGGAAGGTGAGGGCTCAAAACAACTTTTCAAATATAATGGTCAGTTACCTTATTTCCTCCTCTCCGAGTTTAAGTGCATGTATTTCAGAATATTACCCAATTCTTGTTGGTTATAGAATGCATCAGGTTTGTAGGCGGGAAAGGGGGGGGGGGGGGNAAAGGGGGGGGGGGGTAATTGGGCCACAAAAGGTTAAGTTTGTTTGTTCTCATAATATTTAGTCTGAATAAAATAAATTGTAATTTCAGTAGCAGTAGCCCTTCAAAGTATTCCAGTACAGTAAAAGCCCAATATAATGTGGTTGTCGCGGGGCGTACTTCACTTTTGTGTTAAAAGCTTAGCCGTGGTATATCGGAAGATGACCAGATGACCTGTAAAGTGACAAATGATGGGGCGGGAGTTCATCATGCACAGAATACGCTTTCCTTTTCTGCAACATCCCGACACATGCACTGACCTCAAGAATCAACATTATACATTGTTGTATGATACACGAATTTATGCCTGTGGACAAGAGGTTGAGGGAGGAGCAAGTAGTAGCTGATTGGCTGCTGGACTTCAAGGACAGCATTGTTTGTGTTGTTATTTACTGGTGGTCCAGAGATGCGAATTTTGTGATCAATGGTAATCTAGGATCGCTCTATTTATTGAATCTTTACAAGTAAGAATGTCACTACTACAGTAATTATGATTTTTCGAGAAACATCTTCACCACGTTATTTTCTAATCCGCAGTATATTAGGCCGTGCTATATCGGGCTTTTACTGTAGTTATAAGTTTATATTCACAGCAGAACCTCATTAATCCAAACTAATTGATACTGAAGCTTGTTCGGATTAAATAGGAGAATATGGGTGGGTGTGCATGTTACTCCATGCCTGTTCACTGATATTCATCGTAGATTCATTTAACTGATGTATAGCAGTCTAGATATGGGTCGAATCCACTATTTTACAAATCCAAAACTCCAATTTAACTTCAAATCTCAAATCCTAATTTGAATTTTGGAAAAAATTATGAGCATAAGAGGACATATAATATAATAGAATAACAGAAAATACAAATAGTAATTAGATGTTAACATTCTTTCTTACAATCCTTTCATTATAACATTTATACATCCAGTAAAAAGTTAAATTACTAGTCTGAGAACTTGATGTTAAGTTCATTGAATAATTATAAATAGTTTTGAACCATCATTGAGCAGTATTAGAGCTCTAAAACAGATTTCATTTTAATTGAAAAATTGAAAAAAATCATTTCTTTTGAAGTATTTGAGTTTTGAATCTGAAATTTTCTTGAATTATTGAATACTTAATATTCCTAAGGATTCAAAGAATTTAAGTACTTATCCCTATTTGGCACAAATTAATATATTTTATAGTTTTACATTTAGCATTACAATTTACAATAGTATAGTAATAGTTTGTTCCTTTTATAATATGTTTCTATCCACCTTTCCTATATAATACAATTACCTCATAAAGTGTAAAGAGGTTTTCCTTATAGAGATATACTATGAATAAATGTAATTATAAACTGTTTTATTAATAAGTTTAACACCATGGTTAATGGTTGATTTGAGAGGTACTGGTGAGGAAAAAGCACTTGTCGTATTGGTGGAGGGGAATTGGAAAAAAAAACGTGATAGATCACTTACCTAAAACCACCCTCAGTTCACCCCACTGAGATTTTAAACTTGACCTTTTTATCGTCAATAAAACGAAGCTGACACCTTAGACTGTGTGACCATAAATGCGGGTGAGTTTGATTTAGATATGCTATTTCTGCCATTATCAATTAAAAGGTCAAACTTGATAGTCAACTATATATTCTAAAAAAGACATATATGGATATATTCAGGGTTGTAATAAAAGTTCATCCATGTCTTGTGATAACAAAATTTGCACATGTATTGTCATGTATTGATCAAAGATAGTGATCATATAGTATTTTAGTTAAAGTTAAATATGACATATTAAAGAGTGAACATAAGAAATACTTAGACTAATTAGACACACTTTTCTTTTTATATGGTACCTTTTCTAAGTTAATCAAAATATAATTAACTTTTGTTTACTTTTATTTATTATGAATTTTAAATACTTATAGTCAGGGCCGTATTTAGGGTATGTTACGCCCATGTGCAGTAATTTTTTTACGCCCCACCGCCCGCTTTACTCATTTTCCCCTCAACACCATCACTTTTCACCTACTCACAGCATTCACTATCACAACAGTTCTCAAACTTTTTTTAGATTGTACCCCTTGACTATGACTAAAAGTTTAATGTACCCGGCCAAGATACAAATGACAGGTTTAAAATTGTTTTGATCAGATAAAAAAACATAATTTTACTGTTAAAACTCTGTAGAAAAGTTTCATACATTTTCTTTACAAATTCGTTCAAAAATAAATAAAAAAGTAAACCTAAACACAATATTTTCAAATGTAATGTTTTAATTTTAATTCTGAAGTTGATATATTAGGAATCCCAAGGTTTTTCGGGGAGAGGGATATGACTGCATGGCTTGGCACAACTTTTTGATGTCTGGTTGTCCAGTTGAAATGTTCAAGCAAAGTTCTGGCTCTAAGTTAAGCCTATTGTGGTACTTATTTTTAGGTACAACTTGGATGAAAACCCACTCTCGCAGAGAAATGTTGTTGAGAAAGGCATCATAAACTGCTATCCTAGAAGGTGTCAAATAGAGTGTTGAAAATTCTCAGAAATTGGTTTCCAGCCGAGCAAATAGGGGGAAAATATGGGTGTAAATAACAGATAATGGTAACTGCCAACGATCATGGTTTTCCATAAGTCCCTTGTTATATTGCCAATCTTCCCTTGAGAGCTTCCCGCGTACCCCCTGAAAGGTGCCCGCATATCCCAATTTGAGAACCGCCGCACTAGCAGATATATATAGTAGTCTGGGAGTGTTTGTAAAAATTTTACTCTGCCTTTGTCTCTTTTCTTCAGACTTCTTACAATATGCAGCACCACTTAACCTCGCTCGTCCATCCATTTTAATTATTGCGTAAACTATTATTGGCTCACATTTATTTGTTTTAATAGAAAACACAAGAACACTAAGGAACTGTTTAAGACATTGTCGCTGTGAACAAGTAAACAAAGCACGCCACAGAGCAATACAATATAATTAATGAAAGAGGTGGAAGTACGAGAAGTCAAGAACTAAACATATGCAGTGTAAGTACGAGAATTACACATATGCAGCGCTGGAGTCAATTTGCAGGTGATGTGAACTCTCGTAAACGTGACAGAATAGTTCTAAATTTAATTCTAACTAATGAAGAAAGATGGCTAACAGTTAACTCTTTTCATATATATATATTATATCATATCATTTCAATATTATTTTGCCGCCCCCCCAAACTTTGCCACCCTGTGCAGCTGCACATGTTGCACTTACCTAAAATATGGCCCTGCTTATATTAGATACCAGTTTGCTTTTACTTAATAATCTTACATTTTAAGTTCTGATAATATCAATAGATTGTTTATTTTGTTTTAAAAGTAGAGTTCGCACAAATGTATATTTAATCACTTTAATGTATATTCATGTATTGTTAAGATATCATCACTAATCCACCATAAATTGTTATGGTGACGATGCACAGAAAACCCCAAATGACAATAGATTTTATTCAATAGCTAAAAATCAGAAATGCACTCTCTATTTATCAAAGGCCTACTGTAAATTATTATATATCACACTAATAAATATTTATCTTTCACTTATACTGAAGTGCTATGGTACTTGGAAGTTACTTAAAACATTCATACTGCAAACATTGAATGTTGATTAAATATTTTACAATTTCACATTAATATTATTTCCATCTTGACAATCATATAAGTATTGACTATATCCAAATAAATGTATAATTAATTTTTTGAATATTTATATTATTGGAGTAGATACTTACACCAAACAATTATTGTTAGCTTTAATTATTTACATGATATTTTTACTATTAATTATTTTTTGTAGGGTCTTAGATAAATTACTATAAATGTTTAACACATTTAAATGCTGTGATTTTATTTTCTGTGGGGGCAGAAGCAGTCCAAAATTATTATAATTGAATTTGGCAGCTCATTAAAAATTGTTAAATGTATTTAATTGGTGATACAGTTATATATAAATAATATATTTGTCATGTACTTAATTATGTTTTAATTTGTGGAATAAATTTTCCACAAGTGGAAAAAAAAATTGTTAGCACTTTATGCAACATTTTTATTTTTCAAAAGCCTGTAATTAACTTGAATGATGATTAAAAACTATTTCAATATATGTAACTATATATAACTTAAACCCTGCTTTAAAATGCACAAAAAAAACTATAATGTGTGTAGGTTAAAGTTTAGGCTTTGTTACTAAATTTTGTAATTTGTTATCTTAATTTTTTCTAGTTATTAGTTTACAATTTACATATTAAAAAATATTATTTGTGAAATGTATATTATTGTAATATTTTAATTTCCTAATAAAAGCATTTAAATTTGAAAATATTGATCACTCTCCAACTAAAACTTTATGTCTTAACATTAGAAGGTGATATTCCTTTTAATTCTCAAATTCTTAGGGAGATAATAAATCATGCCAACATGGCAAAGTCAACCTTTTATGTTGAGTTGGGTTGAATCCACTATTTTATGAATCTGAACCTTCATCTTACTTTTGAATCTAAATCTTGGGAAAAATTATTAACTTCAGAGGAAATGAAAATTATAACATTCATATATTCAGTTAAGTGTTAAATAGGGATGTGACCCATGAATCCTTGAGGATATTCAAAAGCTGAGACTCTATTTATTTTTCAAGTAATATTTGTTTTAGAGCTCTGATACTGCTTATTGATGGTTCAGAACCAATTATAATTATACCAACTTAACACTCCAACACCAGACAAGTAATTTAACACTTTCTGAATGTTATAATGAATATATCATACGAAAGAATGTTAACATTTAGTTATTTTTTATTAAATTTATATTTCCTCTTATGTTCATGATTTTCTCCGCGATTCAAATTCAAATTCATATTCATAAAATAGTAGATTCAGCCCAATTCTAGTGTTGAATTAGTGGTCTGGAGTGTGGTTGGTTGAATTTGTCCTATAATAAGCAGTATTAAAGCTCTAAACTGAATTTTGTTTGAAAATTTTAAAATATATATATATATATATTTAGGGATTTTTCTCTGGAATCCTAGAATCTTCTTAAAAGATTTAAAGGTACCATTTATACTTTTATGCTTATCAAATTGTTATGACATTTTGCCTATTTATTGGGGAAGGGAGGTCACACATGATTGATAAACACAAGAGCTATACTATTCTATAACTTACTAATTTAATAAGAAGGAATGGTTTATACATTTAATTATAAAAACTATCAGATGGATATCTATAAAGATCACTATGGGTAAACCACCGTTAATATACAATTTCCCTAAGCCATGCAGAGGTACTATTTTAATAAAGATGGGACAATACCAGTGTTTCGATGCTGATTCCGTTTCTTAAATTTTTACCTTGATTCTTACTGGAATAGGCCTACAATATAAAATTTAAAACTTTTAATGGTTTAGATTTTTGAAACACTTTTGTCTTTACAAATTACAGGGATGATTTTAATTTTGGCTTTAAAACTTTAAACCTCACCTATCCCCATATTATTATTTGCATTGTGACAGTACATTTGCAAAGAAATCGTAATGTGTTTCTTTTAACACAGGCTTGGTATCTGTTAACATGGAGGTTTGTGTTTCTTGAATGCATTGGGAAATATATATACACATTGAAGCAAAACATCAATTTTTAGATTTTCGAATTTGATTATTATTATTATTAGCACCGCGTATTACTACCCGTTCGGGCTATACGCACTTACGCTAATGTGTAATGGTAGGGTGATTGTGAGATGAAATGTAAGACCTACAGTTTAACGTGGAATCTGAACCACGGTGAAGGCCTGGCATTCCCTACATTCACAGGATGTCTTGTCAGAGGTGAAGGAAGGGTTTGGTAATCAGATAAATCTGTGTCACGACTGAGGATTGAACCATGGACCCCCAGCACAGAAGTCCGATACCTTACCCCTAGACCACCAGGTCACCAATTTGATTAATACTTTTATAAGATTCATTATAATATAATATTGAGTAAATAATGAGAAACTGTTTTACAAACATCCTGTAACATCTGGTATTCATTCATCTCTTAATAAAGTATTCACTATCATTTGTACACATCTTTTATGAATCGAGGCATTAAGAATCAAAGTATCTTTTCGATTCTCTCGATAACCCCAAGAATCAATAGGTATTGAATAATCTAATTTCCCATCTCTAATTTTTAACTACTTCCTCTAATGATGTACTGAACACCACTCAACTGATATTCAGTAAGTTTATACCCAGATGAACTCCAGGTCACGAACCATTCATCCCTATCTGAAATGTCCATGCTCATGGTACAGAAGTCATTGTTTCAAGAAATGGGAATTTCATGGCTAGTTAAGACAGTCGTCTAATGGCTTTCAATTATTTCTAGTTACAACTATGGGTTTCACCAGGATTCTAACCCCGATCTCCCCGTCTTCAGCAGGCAAGTCCAACAGGAGAGTGACGCCTTAGGTCAATCGGTCACTGAAGTGGGTGAAAGTAAAATTAATATTGAGATTAGAGAAAATGTTGTTTTGACCTATCAATACTTAATAGCATCTAAAACAACTGAGAAAACATGCCAATGTACAATAATAAACAAGACATTGTCCTTACCCAATGACAATGTAACTTTACAAACAGTATTGAAAATGAAAGCTGTAATTTTTTCTAGCAACTCATTCAATCATTCTCTTTCCAAACACAATATTGCTGCCACCTGCTTGACTCAACTGTGGCTGGTTTTATCCAGTAATCTATTCCAAATTACCTATTTCTAATCAAGCACAACCCAGGTAAGCATGCTGTTTTTTCTACTTAATTTATAGAAGTATATTTTTGTCTAAGAAGTTTTATGTGAACAAACTAATCAAAAGCTACAAAGAATATTTAAATAAAGTAAACAAACAATTGAAGTTTTTTATTTATTTTTTATTTTACAAGAGGTTGAGAAAAAGCTTCTCTATAATATAACAAATAAAGTACACAAAATATTTTCAATTCCTTTTTATTTAGTTGCTCAAAGTGATGGAAGTCGAATTAAAATTGTATATTAACTCAGAAAACCTTAAATAAATGTTATAAATGCAGATCTTTGTCGACAAATGATTATTTAAGTTTCTCATCCTTGATAATCTCTCTAATATTGATGTGTGATGTGAGATGTCAAAGGTAAAATCTCTTCCTTTTAACTCAACACTTACACTAACCTTTGCAGTTTTAAAACATTTTGAAGTAAAAATTAAACTTTGATATAAATCAAGTAGAATCCAGGTAGCTGAAATGAAATTCCTATTAAGTATTTCAAGAGAAATAAAAATAAATAGGAAATGTGTTGATGGAGGCGATGTTAGAAGATCAGGTGGACAGACATGGTGACGAAGAAGCCCTAAGAAGGGTGGGTGATAAGAGAACTATTTTGGGTGCAATTCTTAGGTACAAATAAAACTGGATCAGACACACTCTTAGAAGGAACTGTCTTATGTACGACATCATAGATGACAAGGTTGAGGTACGGCCGAAGGGAGCGTAAGTGTTTTTATAGAAGTGAAATTTTTTGGCCAAAATAAATCAAATATTTCTCCAGTAGCAACATAGAGTTTAGTTTTCTACACATGCTAATATCAACAGATCAAAGGTGTCCTGGAATTTTGTCAAAACGTTTTAAATAAATAGAGAATGTTTTGACAAAGTTCCAGAACATCCTTGACATATATTCAAGATATGTTAGTATTACCATGTGCAGAAAACTAAATTCTATGTTGCTACTGGATAAATATTTGATTTATTTTGGCCAAAAGAATGTAATGCTATAAAAACTAAAATTACTCACGCTCCCTTATGCCGCAACTTAAGGGGAAAAGGATCTTAGGAAGGAGGATGATTCAAATATTGGATGACTTGAACGAAAGAAGAAAATTCTGGTAGCTGAAGGAGGCAGAGAACAGGGCTTACTGGCGGGTGTAAATTCACTGGCAAAAGTCATAAGACAGAATACATAATAATATTAACATGAGAACAAAAACTTTCTCTTCGAGTTTACTTTGTATGTTTTGAGCTTTGCTAGTATAAAACCTACCATACAATTTTACATTGCATTTATGTATTGGTACATATACTTCAGAATATTGTGGTTTATCTTTATATTGTCCTTTCACATAAGAATTATAAATGAGGTTTGTAAAGATATTTTATTAATAATACAACATATTTCTCTACTTCAGCTTATGAAACACACTGACAATACAAACAATGATTTATTTTGAATATTAAAACAATACTAAAATAATATCAAAAATATATTAGGAACTTTTAAAAAGATATAAGATACATTAATAGAAGTACATAATAGTATATAAATAGTACATAAAATAAGTACAATACATGAAATCTCATTTGTTTAAAAATATATACATAAATACACATTAAATGTCTCAACAAATATTGCACTTTACACATTTCAAAATATTACTTAAACTATGTATTTTATGAGTATTGTGTTAATTTTAGACATTCCAAATCTTATTCTATGAGCATCATGATTTTAAACTTTACAAGCTATTTTAAAACTAAAATCTCTATTGTGATAAAATACTATGCAATACATTTATATTAGAAATTAAAATGTATAGTACAGCAACATTTTGTTCATTTATAGTGTCTATCAGTTGCAACTAAAGCTAAAATATGTATATTTGGAAGTCATGGGTGTAATTAGCTCTTCATTATTGGAGGGGATAGAACCAGCCCATTTTCACTTTATATTAGAAAATAAAAATGAAATAAATACTTGTTTACAAAAGCTCAAAGCCAGTAAGCATACTCTCTGATTCTAATAGGAAAACTCATTTAAAAACTGGAAACTCACATTGCCAAAATAGTGGGAAACAAATATTATAAATTGTATTTATGTTCTTAGATTGTTTAATTAATAGTGTAAAAATAAATTATTAAGTAATCCATAAGAAAGTATTATTAGACGCTTTTGATAACTTTCTACACTAACTTTATTAAATACTAATATATCAAATAAAACATACTTCTAGAATTCCAAATTTTAGTGACTTTTAATCTATATTGGTGACCGAAAGTGGCCTTCCTATAAAATATCTAGGCTGAGAGTGGTGCTTATAGTACAAAAACAATAACACAATCTGGAATCTGTGTGTAGAAACTATGATTGATTATAAATCAGCACCCACCTCGGTGGCGTAGTTGGCTAACGTGCTAGTTGTGTTGAGCTCAACCGCCGAGGACGGTGGAGATCGAGGTTCGAATCTCGGTCGGGTGAACTGTTTTTTTTTTCCTAAATGGTTTTCCACTCTCCCTCCACGCAAATGCGAGTTCACTTCCTCTAATTCAACCTTCCCAATCCATTAGCGTAATTAGTACTTAAAGTGTATAACCCGAACGGGTAGTAAGATGTAGTGCTAAATAATAAAAATAATATAAATCAACCATAGTTTTGAAACCACATGTTGCAAGTAAATATAAATAAAGCAATATTTCATCACGATAAAACTTGTCACTGGAATGTTGTTACGTGTTTATTCTTGATAGCCTAATACAACTCTTAGGATAGAAATTCAAAAACCGGTCTCAAACAAATGAAAATAAAGATATGAAAGAAAATACTATGCTTTGAGATCAAAAAAATAATAATTGGTGCACCAAATCGGTAGGTAACACTAGAATTATTAATGATTAGAAAATAAAATACAAAAGCTCATATGAATTATATAAACACAATAGTTAATGTAATACAAAGGTACCTATAAATTAAATTAAATATTTTTACATTGAGCAAATTTACGGAGCTATAACAGTGTTTTCAACCGGTATGCTGCGAAGGGTCAGCAGGTTTGCTACAGGAGTTTGGAGGAAGATTAAAAAAAAGCAAGGAAAAAATTAATAGTTTGAAATCCATGATCAACTTTTTTTTTAATAATAAATTTTAACCATTTAACTTCCAAACACAATTTTTATACTCGTTTTTTTAATAATAAAATCTCTACTTAATAAAACAAATGGTGTGCCTTGACAATTCTAGCACCTTATTCGGTGCGCCATAAGTTGAAAATCGCTGAACTAGAGGAATAACATATTCTTGCTTCTTTTAATAATCCAGTACAGGTAAACTGCCTTACTAACTTGCAATATTTATGTAAATGTTTTAACAAACCTTGTACTCGTGAAGTGTAAGGAAGTGTTGTACAAGGCATACTTTGTACTCATTGTCATATTTGCAGCAGAAACATGGACATTGAATGTAAGAGAGACTAGGAAAGTGTAAGCCATGGGGATCGAAGAAATGGTGGGGGTACAGGGTGTACATGAAATAGTAGAGGAAGCAAGACTGAGATAGTATGGTCATGTAATGAGGATTGAAAAAAGAGGATGCTAAAGAAAATGTTAGAAATAAACTATGTAGGAAAAAGACCGCAAGGGAGGCCAAGAAAGAGATGGGAGGAGCAGATAACAGAAAGCGCGCAAATGAAAGGAGAAGAATGGAAAAAGTTAAAGGAAGATAAATAATGGTGGAAGGATAGAGAAAGATGGAGGTATTTTACAAAACTAACCCGGCCACATGCTGGAAATAAATGATGATGATTATGATTATGTTTGTGGCCTTGCTGTAATGTAGTTTGTACATTTGTTGTTAGAAAACAAGAGTTGGCCAAAATTTGAGCAATTGTTAATATAACTTGGAACACTTGTAAATACTAAAGTTAAAAATATAAACCATCTGAATTTTATATTAGGAAACAGCTGTTTTATTTTATTTTTTTAAATAAAAAATGTTCTTGTTTGAAAATAATTTTAATTTGTTTTGAAAAACTAAATGATAATCTTTGAGCTAATTTCAATAATTTTATAATATTAAGCTCTACTGTACATTATATTTTTACAGGCAGTCTACTTTTTCTCTCGTAAATACTGGCAAGTGTGATTTTGTAAAGTTCTGTTTATTTAATTTCTCAGTCATTAACAACTGATGTTGATGTTAGAACTAACTAATCTTAAGATATTCAAAACACTTTGCTTTTTTTAACTTAGTCTTCTTTTGAATAAATGTGGCTGGGTTGATTGACTTGCTGTTTTTGTTTTTGATGATGCCAATATGTTTGTATTGAATATAGTACTAATGCCTCAGTGTGAAAACATTTTTTGTTGACCTACTTTAATTTAAGATTTAAGGGTGTGCCATCGATAATCATTTAAGCAGTAGATAAACAATGTAAGGTTTGGTAGTTAAGTTTGAAAGAATAATGTTGAGATAAGCTACCAATAATTAGCATAATTAACCTGAAATACAGTTTTAAATTTTAAATCTAAAACTGTTTGCTGTCCTTGAGATTTGAATCTAGGATTTGAGGGAATTAAATATTTGAAAGACCCATCTCCGAATCTTGTCTGATGTTAGACACACTAGTAACCCAACCGAAGACAATGTTTTGAGATTATCACACTTTGTCCCTAACATGAGTTTGCGCATGTCTCTTTAGTTTGGAGCACTCATAGAAGGACTTACTGCACCAGTTGCAAACATAGGGCCGCTCCCCTGTGTGGGTTCGCTGATGGATAACGAGGTGCTGCCGCTCATAGTATGATTTGTTACAGCGGTCGCAGGAAAACCTCTTGTTACCCAGGTGAAATAACTTGTGCCTGTGAATAAATGTAGGTGGTTTACAAGCAGCAAATATCTGTCATGAAATATGTTATATTTTCTTAAATGCTAAGGATCTTTTAAGAGTAACACTGGTTCAAGAACTATAAAATGCCTAAAACCGGTTTTGCATTGTTTAATATAATATTATGATAATCATTAATATTCCCAAAAAGTACTCCTTGTGCACTCTATCAGTCACCAGACAATTTAAGTATAAGCAACCAGAGAACTAACATTTTATTGCAAAACTGAGAACTAAGCCAAGGCCTTCTCAGATGGCATGGTCCTTTGTACAATGGTAAGACTGGCCTGGCCTCTTTGGTACATTAACAAAACTTTTTACAATGTCAATGAAGATACAATATAAGGCATGAGGCTCGCAATAGACTGGATTTTCTATCACAGGAAAGTTAAAGTTTAAATTTCAGTAAGATGCACTCGGGGGGAAATTTTCTACCTTTGTTATATCCCTATGATTTTTTTTTTCCATTCTTTCTCCCTTGGATTAAGCTACTAATAATCATGGTATTAAATATTATAATTTAAAAGGAGTTTTATTTATTTATATAATTATCTTTTCCTTATCAAATAAATTAGTGATATACAATTTGTAACAACATTGATAACATAAAATAACAAACACGCTTCCATAATTGGGCGGTTGTACATAGAATTGTTTAATTGGATCTTACCTAATGAGCTCTCGTTTGGTATAGAAGCAAACCGAGCAGATATCACAAGCGAATGGTTTGACACCTGAGTGTAAGCGCTCATGCCTTTCTAGCCCAGATTTGGTGAAGAACGCTGTGGGACAGTGAGTGCATGGAAAGCGCTTCCCCTCTGTATGATGTCGCATGTGTGTGCGATAGTTAGATGATGTTGCAAATGTACGTGGGCATAGGTTACAACAATAAGGTTTTTCCCCTGTGTGTGTACGCTCATGTGCAAACAGACCTTCCCTTGCCGCAAACGCCTTTCCACAGATGTTACAAAGGTAAGGTTTGACACCTGCATGCACCTTCAGGTGATCACGCAGCCTCCCAATAAATGCAAACGCTTTCCCACAGTCACTACATATGTGAGATTTGACAGTGGAGTGGGTCGCCTTGTGCTGTGTGAGTGCCCCTCGCTGCTTGAATGCTTTGCCACATTCATCACACAAGTATGTGGTGGGCTCTTTCTCTATATGTACCACAGTGTGCTGCTTCAGGTAGAACTCTTTACTGAACGAGCGTGAACAGAGTTTGCATACAAATTCTCCTGCATACTCATGAATGGCTGTGTCCTCTTTCTCCAACTTGGTCAACTCTCGAGTGTGGATTCGCATGTGTTTACTAAGGTCGCCACTTCGAGTGAATGTGTTTTTACAAACCTTACACTCGTAAGGACGTCTATCGCTATGGATTATAACATGTCGTCTAAGGTATACAAGCTTGGTAAAAGTCTTTGAGCACACTTTACAGCTGAATAAAGTTTCCTTGATAGGAGCAATTTTTTTTAATATGTTCACAGGTTGTTTATCTCTGGTAATTTTGCCTCTATCATGTATTTTTATGTGTCTGGTGAGATCCCCAGAACGAATAAATTTACTGTTACACTCCAAACAAATATGTGGCCTTGTACCATTGTGGGCGATTTTATGTTGCCTAAGGTAGGTGCGCTTCGAAAATGTTTTCAAACAAACTTCACATGAGAATTTTGGGTTGTCGTCATCATTTTTACTTTCATCTGTCACTGGTTGATTTAAGACCTTTTCTTTGCTAACCTTGTTGATTTTTTCAGGTGTATTTTTAATTTCTTCTTTGCACTTTGATTCATCAGAGTCACTCCCCTCCAGGCAACCACCTCCCTCTTCTGCTGAGTCCATGTTGCCATTCTCAATTATGTTCACATCACAAAACAGATGTGCATTGTCATCTTCCACTTCATTATGACTGTCCACTTCAGAGCTGTTTCTCTGTGAAATGTTTTCTGGTAAAATTTCTGGTCTAACCGGACATACACTATTTTCTTCCTTGACATCTGGAATCTGTACACAAAAATAGGAATATTTAAAAAATAAACAAACTAAGCAATTGTTAGAAACAAAAGTATTTCTATCACTCAAGCATAAACAAAATATTCAGAAAAGCTTCATGATACTTTATTAGGGCATACAGAATTTTTTTTTAAAAAAAGCATCTTATCTAGAGTCCTTGTGTGACTACTTTGTCAATAAAAAGCAAGTAAGTGGATAAAATACACTAAAAACGCGTTCATCCGAATTGCAACAATCCAAAATTCTGGTTTATCTGTAAGAGCTTTTCAACTTGAAACAGCACTCTTCCCAAGTGGAAGTGCAAGTAATCATTAAATCTCAAATAATTATTTTTAAACAAGTTATTTGTAAGCCTTATTCTGTCTTTGAATGTAGCAAAAAAATCACATTTTAATACACATACTTTTAATAAATGTGCTATTTTCCCAACATATTGCGAGTGTCTAGTTTTAACGTCAGTAACAGCGAAAAAAATTCCCACCATCATAGATTATACCAAATTTTGATCTCGGATTGGACCAAGTCCCATTAAATTTTAATGAACAAGCTTATTGTGCAGTGTTTTTTCAACTGGTGTGTATGGTCAGCAAGGCCCAAGGGGCAATATGAGTTTAGGGGAAGATCGAAAAGAAGTTAGAAAAGACTTGTGGAATAAAAATAAGTCTTGGGAAATCCACAATCAGCATTATTTAAAAATAAAATAGTGATTAAAATTTTAGCTATTGAGCTTTTAAATACAATTTTGATGATGAAATGAAAATAATTATAAAACCTCTTCTTAAAAAAATTATGATGTGCTTTGACAATTTTAGCACCTTGTTCAGTGTGTCATGATTTGAAAAAGGTTGAAAATTGCTGTTCTAGTTAATTAGTGTTTAACTAACATGACAAACCTGAAAGTTTGTCACTAAATAAAATACAAATTGTTGCAGTTTTTTAAGAAAACCTTGTCTTTATACACAAATAGAAAAAAAAAATATATATATATAGGGCCTAATGTATTATGGTATGTTTTATGATCAATGGTTATTGCTGTATCGGTGCATAAAGATTACCCATCTTAATATTGTGAAAATTAGAAAAATATGCATTTACAGAAGTGGCCGAGCAGTCTAAGTGGTTAGACTCTCGTAGTGTTTATCCAATATTGGATCCATAATGATCTAAATAAAGAAAAGACGAGGTAGGAAGGTCAAGACTCCCCTTGTCATTTAAGGGTTGGCATATTTATGAATTATAATTGAGGTGAAGACTTTGGTTTGAAGAGTTTATGAGGCACAAAAGTTGGTATGTTATTAGGAATTTAGGTATGACTAAAGTGTGATGCCCGATACTTCCCCTGCCAAAAAAGTGTTTGATAAAATAATAGTTAAAAAAAATTCAAAATTAATTTAAAAAATTTAGAGATTGAACAAATTTAATTCTTTTTTTAAATTGGAACTAGGTCTTTATAATTATTTAAAATTCAAAAATGTATGTCGCCATGTAATATAAAATCTATAGATATAATTAGACTACATAGGTCTATAATGATTGATTTGGTATGTTCAACATAGAATTAGTAGCAACTTGACCTAGGTAGGTGGGATGCGGAAGGTAGCTAAGAGAAAATACCAGCATTCATTTGAAGAAAAGATGAAAGAATCAATATGAAAATCAAAATGTCACCAAAGTACACTCTGATAAGGTTTGGAACTAAATTTAATCCTGACCTCTTTGGCTGGTTGACATGATCTGTAGATTAAAAAACAACATTAACTTATGCCAATATGAGATTGCCTTAAACATATATATATATATATATACAGTGAAATCTCCCTTAACAAACACCTCTGAATAGAGGATTCTTCTTTATAATGGACAGTTTAAGTTTCCCCAGCAAAACAACATGGGCTTTTGCAGTGAAACACCCTCCCAATAATTAACGGACTTTCTCAATAATGGAAACAGGCACCTCTAAAGGTCCGTATGTATGTGTGAAGTCTCCAAACAGCGGACCAAAATTGAAAAAAAAAAGTCAATTTATAGTCTTTTGAATGTATGAATGTCAAAAATGTCTCACACGAAGTGTGAACATTCCTGCCTTCCCCTTCTAGGGAAAGTTTCTAAAATAGCCTACGTACTAATGACTTCAGTACTTCAAGGTCTTACATTCCACCCATCCTGAGCTATCAGCAGGGGATGTTTCATCAGTTGGCAGTGCTCATGCCTAATGCCCACGATTTACATTTAATTTTATTTTCATAGTGTTATGTGTATTATGCAATCTGGAAAGTAAGCTATGCACAATATTTATTCATTAGTCATAAATTCTGCATACATTATTGTATAATGCAATAATTAGATTGCACTGTATTAGTTTATATTCAAAGTATATAGTTTAATATAATTAGGCTATGTTCAAGAAGTAAACGTTAAAAAAAAATATTTTCCCAAATAATGGACACCTGTTAATGGAGAACATTCTTTTGATTACCGAAGGTGTCCTCTATTAAGAGATTTAACTGTATTTGCTTAACTAGGTGGGTAGGTAGGTACTTTACCTGTAAGTTAGATGTTTCTGATAAACATTTAGTTAAATATCCCCGAAGTGTTAAATCATTATTTTCACACAGGCCTTTGAACTCATAAAACTTGTCAATTAAGCATGAACACTTAAAACAAATTCGTGATGGAAGTTCATCTCCTTCCAAAACCTGAAAAGTACACAAACATTTACTGTACAATACCCAGTCCTATAGTTAATTCTGAAAGAGACCAAAATTACTAGTAAATTTGTTATTTACACATTGTGGTTTACTATGGTCATGGTATTAGGCGAATACATGTCCAGTTCATGTTCAGTATATGTTAATTCACCTTAGATTAATTTATTACATAGCTTAATAATTATACATTAAAATGTACGACTGCAACAAGTGCAATTGTTTTAGTGTCTTTTAAGCCATACAGGAAATACATATTTCTAAAGTACAATAGGCCCATTTTTAAAAATAGTTTACAAAATAATATTATAGGCTACATATGAAATGGCAATTTTATTAATGTCAATCTTTGCTCATGTGTACTTTGAAAATAAAATAAAAAGACTCCCCAAAGCGATAAAACACTACCGAAAGGTGATAAAATTATATCTTCCTTGTTATTATTTCTATTGCCTTCTCCTTATTTTATATCAGAAGTCTTCTATTACGACATATTTCAGTGTTGTATATAGGTATTACACCATCTTTCAGGTCTGAGTAAAACCAATGTTATTGCAAAATATTGTATTATATAGCTAAGTACCAACAATATATACATTTTTTTTAAATAATTATTTATATTAAAATAAGGTTTTTAAACTAAAAATACTTAGCTTAGTAAAATAAAATTTCATTTAGCCTACAAAGCAGCGGCCTTTAAATGAATTAATAAAATTAAAACCAAGGTCGTAGTCAGGGGAGGGTTATTATTTACAACACTCAACAGTTTTTCTCTTTTCTATTGTCAATGTTCAGTATGTAACAACAGATTGTAGTGAATTAATTTTATTAATTTAATAGAGCGTTGAGTGTTGAATTAGCATTTTTCTGATGTTTCATAATGGCTTAAATAAATAAATTGTGTACTTGTACTCAGTCCAAGGAATTTGATACATATACCTATATGAATGTTAAACCCACTACAATTTAGGTCTATTTATTTATTATCTTGTTAGATTATCACATTTATAATAGTAAAAATATAAATGATCATGTTAACAAATACTAATTAAAAAACCTTCCAAAAAAAAGCCTCTAGGTGTATATAATGGTATGGAAAAATTTGCCTCTGGCGGTTGGGGGAGGCCTCTTCATAAACCCACCTTGAGCCTCCTCCCCCCTTACTTCACAAGCCCACAATCCTGCGTACACTACTGGTAAGGATGACAACGGTAGAATTTTAGAAAATGTTCCTAGATTTGTGTGGAGGTAGGAAATCATATAGCAAACACACCCTCAGTAGATTCAACCAGGAACTAAACCCTGATCTCTGCATCATTGGCAAGACAGACAAGACTATACTAGCGCCTTTCTTTGTGTGTTATGGCTTATATTTACTTAAAGTGAAAGTAAAAAGAGACTTGTATTTCAGACCCCTTATTAATAAATGTAATAATTTTTATTATTTTTGTTATTAATATTTTAGCAGCTTGTTTCAAAATCGTTGATACCTGGAATAGTAGTAAATTAAATAAAGTACTTTTACAATTTATACACAGAAATGTTTAGTTATTACAAATAAACCCACTTTGGTGGCTGCGTGGTCTAGCGCGCTACTCTCGCAATACATTATAGTGCTGATGACGAGGAGATCGAGGTTCGAATCTCGGTCAGGGGTATTGAGAGCGTTTTTTCTAAAATAATTTTACTCTCTCCCTTTATGCAAATGTTGTTACACTTCATCTAAATATAACATTTCTAATCCCTAAAATCACTAGCGTAATGAGTACATTAGAAAAATCCGAACTGTTAGTAAGAAGCGGTGTTAAAAATATATAGGCCTATTACAATTAAGTTATCGTGTAATGATAATGATCTTCAGAGTATTTATATGTATATTTTCATTGCATAGTTATAGGATCAAATTCTATTTTTTCTGAAAATACTAGCTCTTCATTATTAGTATTATTATTATTAATAATTTAATGACCATACTAACCTCAACTGATACGCAATACAGTATTTTATGTTGCAGTGTAACAGTTTCGCTAATATCTTTTTCATCTCTATTGAATATATGCATTTCTCCTTCCTGTAATAAACAAAGACGACAACTTTCCGAAAAGTCTCTGATCGTTTTACTCATTTTGACTTAATATAAAAAGATTTTACCATCTGACATTAGCTAGTGCCTATGATAATAAACATAATTATGCAAATGTAAACAATACATTATTCAGTTTCGGTTTTCAGGTGAGTGTAGAAAATATCCCTTGTTCTAACATGATTAATAATAAAAGTAAATCTACATCCATGAAACAAATAGTTGTGATTTTAATTTCAGTGAATGTTTAAACACGGTAAAAATAACATTTTATACAAAGTGAAATTATCCATTTTAAAAGACCCTAAAAAATATTTTGTTCAAAATTGTAACAGTTTTATCTTGCGAAGTTGCCAGTACAGTAAAAACATGTATTGACAGCTCGCATGTCTTGTAAGGTGGTAAACTTAAAAGGCTTAAAATAATGCGATTTGATTTTAAACTCAAATGTCGTTTTTGTTTGTCAAGAATATCTCATTACAACCGCGTTTTTCTTGCTCTTGTTTATATCCTGACAAATCCACACTTCACATTCATTAAGAAGCTAACTGCCCTTTAAGTCTAATTAAGTGCTAAATAGGGCGTAGGCCTACTTTGTAGCCATAATCACAAATGCAGTAGCTATAAATATGGATTTTGAGTGTAAGGAAAGTGGAGGCCAAGAGAATTAAGTTGGTGAGAAGTCTATTAGCTGTCACAAGGAGAAACAAGATTAGGAATGAAGTTATTCGGGAAAGCGTAAGGCTACAGGGAGTACATTATATACTGGAGGATGCAAGTTTGAGATGGTATGGGCTTGATATGAGGATGGGAAAAGAGAGAATATCAAAGAGAATTATGTAAGAATAAGATCGTAAGGGAGACCAAGAAAGAGATGGGAGGAGCAGATAACAAAATGTGTGCAAGTGAGAGGAGAAGAATAGTGAAAGCATAGGGGAAGATAGAGGCATTTTACTGAACTGACCCGGCCACAGTCTGGAAACAGTAGTTGTTGATTATTAAGGTGGGGGTGGTGATGACGATCCTATACTCACCGAGGCAATTCAAGCATAGTTTTGTTCCCAGCTGATATTACATTTTAATTCCCCCCCCCCCCC
>CABFOV010001700.1:46342-63044 GCA_902141375.1 Timema poppense | reverse complement strand
TCCATTTCATCTCACAATCACCCTACCATTACACATTAGCGTAAGTGCGTATAACCCGAACGGGTAGTAAGACGCGGTGCTAATAATAATAATAATAATAATAATAATATTTTGCTCGAACTACCGCTATGCATAGGCTACAAAATAAGGCAATGTCACGAGAACTATAAATAAATAGTAATTGTATTAACAAACGTTTGGGACCCCAAGCGAATGAATCATCCTTTATTATGGGCTTTACTGGTAAACTTTGACTAGGCCTAAAGCGTATCTTAATGCAGTGCATTTGGCTAAGGTTTTAAGTTGTTTTGTTTTATTCCGAATTTTTTTGTCAAAACTTCTGGATAAATGCCAGTCAAGTGAATTCCTGCTTCTTTTTTAGGGTTGTGTAGTGATAACGCAGCATGTGGCACGTCTATGAACAAATTGTAGGAAAGTAATAGTTACCAGATTCAGTGACTAAAATTATCTTAAGGCGTCACTCTAGTGTTAGACTGTCCTGCTAATAATGGTGAGATCGGTGTTTGGATCTCGGTCGAATCTACTGAGGATGGATTTTCTAAATGGTTTCTCATTCTTCTTCCTCCCAAATTTTGGCAGACTACCTACCTCTAAAATGCTTCCTTCCTCATCCCTATCCTAGAGTAATTATCATATATGTATAAAACCTGAACAGGAAGTAAGGATCATTGATAAAAAAAAGAATACGGTAATAAGAATTGATGGCTCTATGTTAGGGAGTCACGACCCAAGCTGAAATTTCTATTGTATGGACAAACCTTTTTTTAGCACTGTGTCTTACTACCCGTTTGGATTATATGCATACATACTAATAACACTAATGTGTTATGGATGAGGGAGATTGCATTTAGAGGAAGTGCACTTTCATTTGCGTGGAGGGCGAGTGTTAAACCATTTAGGAAAAAAACACCTTCAATACACCCAACTGGAATTCAAACCCTGATCTTTTTATCTTCGGCGGTATAGTATATTGCGAGAGTAGCTCTTCTTTTAGCTTCAACACAATAACACCCTCTGCACCACCTTGTCTTCCTCCGCTGTTGAGTGAATAGTAATAATAACCTTGACACATAAAGGTGTGTGTTTGACTCTTATCCATAAGGCTTGAGGTTCAATCCCCAGCGAGAAGTAATTGATGAGTTATCCTCTCTCATCCTGTTATACCAGATTATATAGGACTACAGAAGTTTATGTAAGTAATAGTTAACACAATGGCATGAATACATTAATAAAAATAAATTAATAGGTTATTGCTCATTATATTTAGTATGTATGTACGTACCGAGCGGTGGCCACTTTTTTTTATTATTATTTAGCACCGCGTCTTACTACCCGTTCGGGTTATACGCTTTAAGTACTAATTACTCCAATGGATTAGGAATTGGGAAGGTTGAATTAGAGGAAGTGAACCCGCATTTGCGTGGAGGGAGAGTGGAAAACCATTTAGGAAAAACCACCCCCAGTTCACCCGACCGAGATTCGAACCTCGATCTCCCCGTCCTCAGCAGTCAAGCTCAACACGACCAGCGCGTTAGCCAACTACGCCAACGAGGCGGGTGCCACTTTTAGCGATGATAATGTTAACATTTGCAGATAGAGGGTGTCATGTGGTCAGCACAAATAACCCTATGGCCGTTAATCTTAGTTTTCTAGACCGGAGCTTCTACCTATTTATTCAAGTAACCCATTTGTTCTCACAAGGCTGAGTTTGACCCCGTTCTAGACCCATTGCTTCACAGGAAAATTCTGGAAGCGCCAGGGATCGAACCCCGGACCTATAGGCAAGAACTTTTACCACTAGACCACAAAGCAGGTCCTTAGTGCACTAAGTTGTTTAATGACGGGCAAATCACTCAACCTAAGATAAATTGTACTTAAAGCTTGTTGATTATGTGGACTCATTTCTAATTTAATCCAAATCAATGCTGTAAATGTTCAAGTGTAGGAAATCAACATGCCTGTATCTAATAGCATCCAACAAACATTGAATATCAAATCATCCTTATCTCATAAATCATACCAGGGTGCTTCTAACACTACAAACATGAAATGGGAAGAAAAATTATTTGAAAATCAACCTACTGTCAAAACAAAACATGTAAGTGTAGGTCTGCGTGAATATATTGTTTACCCTAATTATAAACCTGATAGTGTTGATCAAAATAAAAAATTTGAGCAGGCACTTGAGGGAGCAAACCATGCTGATACCGATTATGTTGGCAAAAGTGATCTTTTGAATAACTCAACAAGCTAAAATGTGAAGTGAATAAAAATCACAGAGAAAGCATGTGTAAAGATTCTGTTGATCTGAAATATCTTGTGCCATCAGTAGATCCAGCTAATCATGCATGCCAACATTGAAACTATTAATTCTGAAAGAGAGTCTCACTCACAACACCAGCTGTCAGAAATGCGAGAAAAAATTTGTTCCTAGCTGAGGAAGGGTATCATCACTGTAACTATACAATAATTTCTTATAACTATTTTGGTAAAGAGTACAGTACAGGTTTATTTAGTCAATAAAAGCCCATCTTTGGACTCATCAGCTTAAGTAGACTCGCTAGTTTTGTGACCGGATTTGTTGTTCCAAGTACTCGCAGATGGAGCACCACCGGCAACACACCGGTGTGAAACCTAATTAATGTTTGGTGTGCGGCAAGACGTACGCTTGTGATAACAGCCTCAAGAGCTTGACACCCTGTGTAGCCAACCAATAAAATGATAATCTCAGGAAACAGGTTTTACTCAACTCTGGGGGTCGTCCTTATGCATGCAAGATGTGTGATAAGCTATTCTCTCGGATAAAAGGGCTGAAAGAACACATCTTCATTCATAAGGGAGAAAAAAAGTTTTCTTGTGAAAAATGTAACAAGAGATTCACTTAGATGAAGCTACGTAGGAGACACCCATGCATATTATCTTATTAATAACCAAAATTATTTTAATACTAAACTTTCATATTTACATATAAAAATCACTAACATCATCCTAAGCTACCAGCTTTGGTGGTTGAATAGCAGTGTCGGCTCGTGTATAGGCACTGTGGAACTGCAGCACCCCCTATTTCCACTTGATATTAACGATAACATTTAATATAATGAGTCCTTTTTTTAAATTCTTTATTTATTTTTGTTGTACAATATATATTCCTTTAGCTTAATGTCAGTACTTCAGTAGCCATCCCCCAGTTTATGAAAAAGATACAAAAATCTTTGTATGGAACTTTGCGCTTCACAGTGCCAGCGACGTGGTGTTTGACTGTTGTGCGCATGCGCACATAGGAGGGGGCTGGGGAGGAAGGCGGGACTGCCAGGTAGAGAGAGCACTGTTGCTCTGGCGTGATGGCGGAAGGAAGTTTTTTTTTACTCAGCTTGTGTTGTGCTTAAAAACCGTGTACTATATTCTTGAATGTGATAAAATGAAGAAGAGTGTAGAATTATACTATTATTCTGCTTCCATCTATTCTTTTTGATTCTTTTTTTTTCGGTTATTTTATTTAACAGAAAGACTAAATGCGCTTGCAGTACTTTCAATGGAGAAAAATTTCCTCAATTGTCATCCAGAGATCAAAGAGAAAATTATTGAACTTTTTGCGCAAATTAAAACAAGAAGAATGGATTTCATTTTTAATGAATAGATCAAGCTTGAACTGTAACAATTTAAGTTAAAGTAAGGAAAAAATGTTTTTTTTTTTTGTTAAGAATTTATCAAATTTATCAATTTATTCAAAATTTTCTTTTTATACATGTTTTTTACACAATTTTAAAACAAAAGCTAAACATTTTCTGGAGCAGCATCCCCACTAATTTTAGCTATGAGCCGCCACTGTTGAATATTCTAAGAAGGCAAGTAAAGTAAAACCCGCCTCGGTGGCGTAGCTAGCTAACGCTCTAATCTCGTCTTGAGCTAGACTGCCGAGGACGGGTAGATCGAAGTTAGATTCTCACTCGGGTGAACTGGGTGTGGTTCTCCCTAAATGATTTTCCACTCTTCTTCCACGAAAATGCATGTTCATTTCCTCTATATCCAACCTTCCCAATTCCTAATCCATTAGCGTAATTAGTACTTAAGCGTAACTCATAGCCCGAACAGGTGGTCAGACGTGATGCTAAGTTTTATTATTATTATCATTATTATTATTGAGAAATCAAGGTTGATACATTATTGATTAAATTATTATTATTATCACCGCGTCTTACTACCCGTTCGGGTATTGATTAAATAAGATGTAAAATAGTTGACAAAAACAAGTTCGTGTTTTTTTTGTCTTTTTAAGGTAGCGCATGGGATTAATTAGGCCTTTTACATACTTTCAGAAATACATTCCACCAGTAGGCCTTATTGATTGGGAATATTTTAAAATAATAATAATAATAATAATAATAATAATACTTAGCACCACGTCTTACTACCCGTTTGGTTTATACGCTTTAAGTACTAATTACTCTAATGGATTAGGAATTGGAAAGGTTGAATTAGAGGAAGTGAACCCGCATTTGCGTGGAGGGAGAGTGGAATACCATTTTAGGGAAAACCACCCCCAGTTCACCCGACCGAGATTCGAACCTCGAGCTCCCCATATTCAGCAGTCGAGCTCAACACGACAAGCGCGTTAGCCAACTACGCCACCGAGGCGGGTGAATATTTTAAAGAAATATGTGTAAATAACCATATCTATAAACATGCAATTCAAATTTTTTGCTTGCTTTTGAAGGAAATACCTAGTATCTAATACATGGACCAGTATTAAGTAATTTCTTTAAAAGTGGTCAAGTATTATATATATTTTTTTTACACTTTGTGCCTTTAGAGAAAACTTTTCATTTTTATTTATAGCACCGCATCTTACTAACCGTACAGGTTATACATCTATGTAGGCTACTAATTACACTAATCGGTTAAGGATGATCAAGGTTGAATTTTAGAGGAAGTGTACCTACATTTGCATGGAGGAAGATAGATAAACCATTTCGGGAAAACCACCCTCAGTACACCTGACTAGGATTTGAACCCGGATCTCCCTGTCATCAACAGTCTAGTCTATTGCATTAGTGACACCTTAGACCATGCAGCCACCGAAGCGGGTAAAAAACTTGTTAATATCACATTTTAAAACTTGTATGAAGTCATATTGTTGTCAATGTAACAATACTTTGCCAGAAGACAACAGGAACCTGATCATATTATTGTGTTTGTTGTTTAGAAAACATACCTGATAATGAAAGTAAAATTGGATCACAATATTTTGTGAGTGAAAGAAAATAAATCTTTATGGCTTCCCTTTACTAAATTAGCTTGATTTGTGGTCAGTTTTTCATCTATATCAAACTTTTTAACTATATTTTTAATATGTCTCTTTTGTGTTTATACTCGTAACACACATCAGGTTAAAAATGCAATAAATATGATTGTTGGGATGAATTAGATCTCTGCAGCCTAACTGACCAGAAATCTTTAACACTACTTGGTGTTTGGTGAACAAGTTCACTTTTTTCATGCAGACCTTCTACCATTATTCTTTATACTTTCATTATCAACAGATTTCATTAATTTGATATAGTCTGCTGTGTAAAATATGTACAATATTTTAATTTCAGCGTTGAAAACATTTGGCCTTGTGTAATACAAGTCAAATTCAAAAATGGAAGTGATTAACCTGCAAAAACACACCATCATTTACAGCTGAAACCAATAGCATTCATACTTTTCACTAGGGAGTGTTTGCAACGAAAGTATAGTTGTTTTAGACCGTCCAAAGTTTTCTTGTAACATGGAGATGAACTTGTGGAGCAGCAAAGTCGGAATGATCATGGCTCTTGCTGCGGTTGGGTTTACAGGGGGTGCTTGGCTCTTAAAGTACACAAGAGAGGTCCGAGGGGACAACACTCCACCAGCGTTGCCAGATATTGGCCAATCAGGCAAAGGAGATGGCCCCCACGAACAGTCAAGTCAATCTCTCGAGGACCCTTGGTCCATTATCTCACGAGATTTGGGGGCAGGTGACTTTTCCAGCTCAATCATTGTTTAAGCGGCTAGCGGTCAGCCAAACCTAAGGAAAATATGTAAAATTCTAGCACATTAAATTATGGTGACACTATAAAAATTATTAATTTTCCGAAGAAGAAAACACATTATAATAAACCACACAAAATTATGAAGAGCACAAGCCAAATATGTAGACCCTTGCTTGCTACTCTCAAGAGCTTTTTTTGTTTCACCTTTAGTCTTGTGAGCATACCGAACGGGACCATCCATCCCTTAAAAAATCATCCCCAATATTTATTGCCCCCACAACACAGTTCAAATACCTCCTCATATGCTAAACCAACAGACTAAAGCTAATCCCCATTGCTTCCTGATTTCTCGGGGAAGGAACAAGCAGACGATCTCTTGCGAAATCCTTCTCCAGCTCATCTCTTTAAACCCAGCCGGACTAATTTGATCAGACAAAATCTTTATGGAGAATAAACCAGCCGATGGTTCATGCATATAACATTCGCTATCACTTGACAGGGATTATAAAATTTGAATGTTTGTTAAGCTCGAAAGCAATGCCATTCTAGCAAGCATGCTTTTTTACCAAAGACTAAACTGGCCATGTAGAAAATCCTATTGCATCAACTCCTCCACCAAGGATCTCACATTCGGGAAATGATTTACTTGCTCATCGAACCAGTCTGACATGCCACATTCCTTTTATTGGCGTCTTGAAGTCGTTAGACGTTGCCTAGCTAGTCCGACCTGCTGACAATGGGATATCCAAGTACATCTCTTACAGAAAATACCAGTCCTGTGATAATTCCTATAAACCATTTTTATATCTCAGTGACACTAATTCCTCAATTAACATTATCAGAGCTGCTGGGTGATATAAGGTCGGATGATGATGATGAACTTCATTTGGCTCCCTCAAACATAAGTGTAGAAGCGCAAGGTTGCACACAGTCTCTAGATGCAATGTACTGACCCAACGAGATTGTCTGGTCTCCCAGAAACGATTGTCATTGCAAGTTTAAATTCCTTTAAATATTTTGATCATGCCACTGTCATCCATTTAAAGGAGGAGGTGGTTGTTCAGTATACCTTTGCCAAAGTCAGAAGCACTTTTCCCATACTCAGGTAGACTCAACTCATTCTCACAATGGGGCTCATACAAAAGTAGATTGCCGAGTCACACAGGACTTTTATCGACCAATCCTCCTTGGGCAACAATGACTTATGCAGCAAAAGGCACTACGTGATCATGAATGAGGAAAACCTCTCTTCGAAACCTAGCAATGACACTATCCGATGGTTTAACCCGCAAAATATTCAATTACACTTCACTTCACCTGACAAAGGGAGTTTCCTAAGGCTTCGCTGAGAATATCAAGATAATTTTTCCAGATCTCTATTGCACCCAGGTATCAGACTCTATGAATCTTCTAACCATATAATGTCCATACATCATCAGGCCATCAAGGCCGAATACCAGGTGAGCTCAAGTTACCCATCCACAAGGGACATCGACATGTTGTATCCCACTTGGTTCGTAGTAGTACAAAACCAGATGGACTTGGAATCTTCAATTAAAGTGTAGACATGCTATAGTCTTAAAAAAAGTATGTATCAACGAACAGAGACGATGGTCCCCGAACAAACTTTCCAAGACTACTTGATGTCCTCATCCAAAAATGACACTCCTCGGGTCAACCAACACAGCCCTAATGTATATTCTCATAAAGTTTCAGGGTCAACCTGACTTCCAGAGCCTCAACCAAATCTAATTGCTTTCACGCATTGTTCAGGGACCTTCGCATGTACAAAGACATGTGAAGGACAATACAATTTTTGTGTGACAATGTGTGTTTCCAAACAAAAGGTAATATTTGTCATTGTTTTGGTAATCAAAGACTCATCCTTCTCAAAGTAAAATTATAGTTCCGAACTTGTGTTATCCCAGAGATGAGTGAAAATAATTTAGTAATGATTGACACCCCCAACCTTTTCACCCTTTTTTCATTTTGCCTTAGGTTACCCTAATTGAAAACTAATACTAAAAGAGAGTGTTTTTTGAAACAGGTCCATAACTCTCATTTGTAGTATGTTTGATGTACTATTTTCATTTCTAATATGAATTTTGTGCCCTCATTCATGAGTTGTCCTCCACACGTCTAGGTTGCAAATAAATTTAACCTCGGTGATACGTAAAAGTTATAAAACATTTTACTGAGCTAAAATATGTCTTTTGATTTTTGTAACCTGGCATGTAAAATATATCTAATTCAAAATTATAAAAGAATGGTTTTAATTATTTAAAAAAAAAGATGCTTGAGGAAGTCATATGGGGTAATTGTGAGACAAAAATTAAACTTTGTAAATTGTAGGTCCTAATTTGTATGGAAAAATTAATGGGATACTTATTATTAATGTAATTTAAAGACTAGAATTTAGATTGGTTAAATACAACTATTTTGTGACAGTTCTAAAAATAAACATATTTGGTGAGAAACCCGTTCATTTGAACTAATCACTGAAAATATTGAGTAAAAACAAGTGTTATAATTTCTTCGAGGAAAACGGAGGTCTTAGAAAAAATAAAGGAACTATTTCCAAGCCAAATATAAATTACAGGTGGTCTTGTCTAATTATTGTCAGAACTTAGAAAGTAAAGTCAATCATTGTTAACTAAGACGTCAAGCTGATGCCAAGCTGCTATATTGTTAACCAAAATATGTTGTACTATTAGCATTTGTATTATTGAAATTGACTAGTTTATATCCCCCAGTTTTTCCTAAATTCATTTTTTTATTAAAAGGGTCCTATCTTAGCAGATTATTGAGAGGTTCCGCACTGCCCCCCTCCCCCCTCTCGCCCAACGATGCCCGTGTATCGTGTACTAGATAGGAAAAAATAAATTGTAATAATTATTATCTCACTTCTATAGATTCATGAGTGACTGAATATTTTTCTTTATTTTGGTTTTAATTTTTTTTCAGTAGTTTTAATGCCTTTAAATTTATACCTTATAAATGATTAATTTAACCAATTAAAAATATTATAATATATGCAAAAAATATTTTTTAATATGGGGTCTTCAGTGAAGGGTGGTTTAAAAATATAATGAGGGCCTGGGGCTTCTAAATTCCTTAAGATGGCCCTGGTTTCACAAAAGCTTTGCTGGAAATATAGATAAAGCCAAGGTATGGTCTGTTCAAGGTAGTACTGCTACCTTTTAGGATAAGCGGAGTGTACTTTGTAAAAATATCACAATGAGTTTATTTATATTATTGAGCTTTATTATCCTTAAAATGCTCACTGCCTTTAAAATAACTAGTGAGTAAGTCAAAATAGAGGGGTAAAAATGGCCTTCTAAGCAATACTTTCTGCTGAAAAATATATTTGTTATGGTTGTAGGGGCCTGGGGGGGGGGTTAGCTAGGGTAAATTTCCCCCTTCTGAGTAGCGCTGAATCCACCTTTGTTTACCACAGAGATGTTTGTTTTAAAATAGATATTTAAAAATGGTACAGACTTAAGATGAACCCTTTACTTCTAATGAACTTTTTTATTGTTTTGTTTTTGTTATCGCTTGTACGTTTTGTTTGTTTTTTGCTGAGAAGGGTTACGTAACTTGTGTGTGCTACCAGCGTCAGATCAATAATAAACAGGTTGTTGTAAAGAAATGAGTATGTGAATCAGTCTATTCTTTTCTTGGAGATTGGCTTGCTGAGCTTACAAAAACATGGATAAAGATGTGAGTTCAATCGCTTTTCTCGCCATTTTAGTTGTTTAACCCTAGAATACTGTCGTCATTGTATAGTGCTGTATTGCTATCGATACGTAAATCTGACGTAATAACAGATACAACCTTTCATAAGATTTTTTTGTTCTGAGGTTGTTGTTTTTTAATTTGATTTGTTTTATTTTCCATATTTTTAATTAGATCAAAATCAACATACATCAAACTACAAAACAAAAAAGAATCAAGGTCTTAGAAAACCTGCGTGAATACAATTAAACGTTGGTATATTTATATATTTTTATAATGCCTAAACTTACCAAGTTATTAGTAAAAATGAAAATATTTGTATTCAACAAATTTTTAACAGTATGGGCACAGCTACTTCTGATGTTCCCCGTATATTTATTTATACGTTTCCTCCACCATGGTTCGGATTCCACGTTAAACTGTAGGTCCTCAATTTCATCTCACAATCACCCTACCATTAGACATTAGCGTAAGTGCGTATAATCCGGACGGGTAGTAAGACGTGGTGCTAATAATAATAATATGTATACTATTGGTAAGTAAATCTGGCTCCTACTTCCAAATAACGTAACGCCACTTCCAAAATGCAACCATCCGTACGACAACTAATTGTTGACTGAACGTTGGAGGCATTGCTCCAAAAAAAAGGGGGTGGGGAGGGGGCTCGCTTGTCGGGAGTGGAGTGGGGGTGAAGGTTTTTCAGGCATTACACGTGCATTTTACGTATGGTAGCATTATAGTGTTAATGTACACTTTTTGAATACAAGTATTTATCAAAACAATTAACAGTACTATTTATGAAGGAAGTAACTTCTATAAAAGCAACTAAAATAATGTTAGTATACGTCAAGTGATCTGCTACATATGAAATAATACTAACAATCAGGTAAGAATGTTGACTGCAAAAACAAATTGTTTTCCTTAAAAGAATTAACATACTTGCACAACTCTTAGCGACAAGAATAAATAATTCTAGTTGTGTAATATAACAAATAATATATTATCACCACATGGAAACAAACCCGGTATCTCCAGATCCGAATTCAACCTCCCTAATAACTATTTGCGTCGAGAACACCCTCTTCTTCGCAACGGTATAAATTCGAAATTGTATAACTATACAAATTCGAATTTATGTCTCTTAAAAGTTCCACAGCGCATACTCATATATATTTGTATAAGATATATTTAGGTTTACATTGTACGATATATATATATCGTGTCTGGGCTGCATTATTCATAGCCCAGTTTGTAGAAAGACTATCCATTATAGTTAACCCCCGATTATCCGTGGTAATAGAGGGGATGAGTGCCACGAATAACCCAAAACCGCGGATAATCCTTATATTTACTAAAACAAGATATTGTAGCACATTTAATTAAACTGGTACTCACATATCGTGACTGGCTCTATGAAAACCTTTACAAACACACACTAAGCTAATAAAAAAACATTTAAGATCAATGTACAGTATACTCCAAACAGACACATCACTTAAAAAGTCTGTATTAGTATTCTTCTTCATTGAAGCTCCTTCTCTTTTATTCCACGATGTATTTTCCGTAACATCAGCTTGTCAGATAGTAGCGTGTCATCTTCATGTTGGGAGACCTGGGGGTCTAGGGGTAAGGTGTCAGACTTCTGTGCTGGCGGCCAGGGTTCAATCCTCGGTCCCGGCACAGATTTATCTGATTACCATCTTGTGAATGTGGGGAATGCCAGGCCTCCACTGTGGTTTGGATTCCACGTTAAACTGTAGGTCCTCCATTTCATCTCACAATTACCATACCATTACACATTAGCATAAGTGCGTATAACCCGAACGGGTAGTAAGACGTGGTGATAATAATAATCTTCATGTTCCAGATAGTTAAGCAGGTACCACCCCGAAAAGCCTCCTCCCTCCCCCTTTGCATAAACTTTTTATCTCTCTGGCCATTATCTGCTCCTTGGGGATTTCCTGAGCACAACAATCGGTGGCCCTGTATTCTCCATTAGCGCGTCATTTTACAAAAAATGTATACCCTGCTGTTGGCGATACTACGGTTAAGCCGCAAAGTGGATAGTCCACCCGCGGATAATCGGGAGTTTACTGTACTTGTACCTTTACCCAGGGTGTGCCCGAACATACTAATCGTACATACTTTCTGTAGAGGCTCTTTCCGTGTCCCGAAAAGTTGAGGTGATGTTTATAGTGAGAATGAAGGTGTGGAACCAGTAGAAATCCTAACCCGCCTCGGTGGAGTAGTTGGCTAACGCGCTAGCCGTGTTGAGCTCGACCGCGGAGGACGGGGAGAACGAGGTTCGAATCTCGGTCGGGTGAACTGAGGGTGGTTTTTCCTAAATGTTTTTCCACTCTGCCTCCACGCAAATGCGGGTTTACTTCCTCTAATTCTACCTTCCCAATCCATTAGCGTAGTTAGTACTTAAAGCGTATAACCCGAATGGGTAGTAAGACGTGGTGCTAAATAATAATAATCCTAACCTTATCCTAAATAGCCGAACCTTGGCGACCATTGTGGTGACTACCACTTTCTGGGAAAAATACCCTAGGTATAATACATTCACGACCTTAGTTTACTTGGATGACAACTCTTAAAGTTACTAGAAATAGTCCATAATGTATCCCTACACTAACAGCTGATATATGTCACTTTGAATAACTATATCGAATGAAAACATATGGTAAAGTATGAATGTGATAGTTAACCAAAGTAATTTATACCACTTATATATATATAATTTATTTGAGGTCGGGCACAAAGCTTATTTATCGTTTTATTCCACTTAAAAAAATTATTATTCACAGCACCCTCACAAAAAGGTCTAACGAATATAGTTTTAAAATGGCGACCGACAAATAAGGGAGGGTCATTAAAAGTTAACAAATAAGCGTTATTATTAGTTCACAATTATTGAATATCATTATTTCATTGTTTTATTGTTAATATAACTCATTTATGAACAAAATGGGATACGTACGAGAGCATACATACTTAGTATTTGGTAATTATCTGTAACAGTAATTAATGTGCGTTAATGACGCCTATTAATGTGCTTACTTTTGACCCTTTTAGTGCTTATTTTCGTGTTCTTTTTTGAAATTTTAGTGCCCTATCATATCAAAAGTGGCAGCATATCATATGAATTGACGTATGAATACGTGAAAGTAGATCTAGTAGCTTTTATAGCTGTATTCATATGAAAATTGGACTGTAGCTGGAGTAAATAGTTAATATTCTTAAAAAAAAGTGTATTTAAAAAAAATTAGTTAATTCTTCTGTAGTGTCATTTTAGTAAAAATAGTTTGTGAATTACCGACTGGGCACAAAAAATCATCTCGCGGACTGGAGCTACCCCCAACAACTAATAGGGTCAAAGGCAATAAGTTAGGTGTCGGCAACCTTTTCAGGGCCCCTGATCGACTTTAACATTTTTATCAAAAGTCCCGCGAACACCCTTCGTTTTTTCAATCTACTTTTAATTATTTTTTTTCTGTGCATATTATATTTATTCTTTAAATTCGACATTTCCTCCAATACTTATGTCCCTGTCTTTATATAAAAACATAAAATTAAAATAAATAAAATTTACGCTACGTTTACCATGAAAGGTCTTACCTTGACTGATTACACTATGGCCCTCTCCTATAAGCGGTACCATAGTGGAATAATGCAAGTTAAGCTTGCCTTTGCATAACAATGTAGTTATCATAAGCGATCGACTAAAAATTGCTGTGAGATAGACCTTTTACCGACCCCTGCTATAAGTTATGTATAATATATTATTAGATAGAGTCTTATTTTAGTAGATAAATTAAACTAAGGTGTTTTTTTTGGGTCGTTTAGGAGTTGGAGCTTCAATACTCTCCCAGCCACTGGTCCAATCGTTTCTCCGACCCTTCTGAAGTAATTAACCGCCACTGTCAAGTCGTTACGGCAGGTTTGTTGAGATACTTTGAGTTTACTTTATTTAAAAGTATCTCACAGATGAGCACACTTGAGTCTTTCCTCAAGAGCCGATATTTTGTATCTAGTAATGTCAGTTACACACGGACAAAAGTTTCCATACATAATAATTCAAAAATTTAACTCACTACCAGTCGAATTTAAAAATGATTTTTCTTCCTATTCAAATAAAAGTAAAATGAAATATCTCTGTTTTGAAAAAAAAAAAAAATAGTTTGAAAGAATTATTATTATACCTGTTTGTTTCAAACTGTCACATTTTACTTTGAGTTTTTTTTCTCTTTCTTTTTTCAATAGCCCTGAAGACACACTTTATATGTAGAAGCCATTTTCTGTAAATAATACATTTTTTGTTGGTAGCCTTTACTACTATCTTTTTTTTTACCACCGCGTCTTACTATCCGTTCGGGTTATACGCTTAAGTGCTAATTACGCTAATGGGTTAGGAATTGGAAAGGGTGAATATAGAGGAAGAGAACCTGCATTTGTGTAGTGGGAGAGTGGAAAACCATTTAGGAGAAACCACCCCAGTTCACCCGAGTGAGATTCGAACCTCGATCTTCCCATCCTCGGCAGTCTAGCTCAACACGAAATTAGCGCGTTAGCTAACTACGCTACCAAGGCGGATTTTACTACTATCAATACAAGGATGAACACAGCGACTGTTATTTCATGAAAGTTTCCATAGTTATTCTATTTAATATAAGACGTTTCTTTACTGAGTACAAAAAATAATCGCCTGTATATATGGGATACCAAGATCTAAGATATACGGGTCTTATAATCTGTAGGTAGGCCCACATTTGTCAGACATTGAAGCTTTAAATTTGATTAATAAAGTTAAATGCGTAATATTTTTGATCAAAATTATCTCAATAAACTGGAGGCTGATTTTATGCATATTGTGAACTACTTAAATGGTTAAACTTATTGGCTATAAATAGTATGTACAGTATTTACGACTGAAGCCACTAAGGTACCAGTCAATACAGATATCTTACGACATCTGAGGATATTGTGTTTGAATTCTATTGAGTAACATTTTAAGCTTATTTTTAAGAACATTGAAATTATTATGAGATATAATCACATCGAATGAAAAGAGATATTTTTTTAAACTAAGTTTAAATGATTGAGTAATCTATAAGTAATTAATACCAATGTAAATAGAATAGAAAGATAACTCCCCTTGAAGGAATTTGATTATGTAATTGCTTACGTCCCTCCATACACAATATTACCTATATTTAAAATACTAAGACAACCTAACATACATATTTTCTTAAATAAGTAGAGTAGTGACGTTTGTTGGATATCGGTGTGTATTTTAAAGGTGTACTTATTATTTAAAGTTCCAAAAAGTGACCTGATTTTTAACAACTTAGTTTGTCTCCCAAATAGCTTCGTGTATGTAACCCGCTGACGTGTGTACTGAGTGACGTCACAAGTGAGCCACTTAAATGTATTTCTTCATCTAGCGATCCCTTATATTCTCTTTACATTGTTTAATACGGACTACAGGCTACAACTCAAGAAAATAAACGCTCAATTAATGCACAATATTTTTATTTCACACCTCATTTTATTAATTTATTTCAATAATTCATCACAAATGTAACAAAGAAAAATGAAAATTACAATCTTTATTTTCCAAGCTACGCTAAATATTTCTAATAGTGTTTATAAAAAAAAACAATCACGTCATACTATATCCATAACAACGATATACAACGATCACAGCGCTGGCTTATATTGCGGCAAATTATGTAAGTAAATCATTAAAGTCAAGTTAACCTTTACATGCTGTGCAATGAGTCGTCTCATAGGGGTGAAGTAGGCAAAGCCATTTGTCAATGTTAGTACTCAATGTTTTTTTATCAGAAGAAGTTAGCTTTCTAACCAATAAATTCCCTATTTACCGATGACAAGTCATCAAACGCAGAAAAATGGACGCGTCGAATTTCCAACCAAACCTCGACTGTATTTTGTTCGATATTAAGTGTTCCAGTGTGTATTGTTAGTAGTTACGCTCCTTTATTCTAACTCATACATAAATAATTAGTCTTTAAACAGGATGGATAACAGCTTTTGTAGAATAACCCTTAGCCCTTCCTTAAACGTCTTTGTCTGGGATTCAAACTCGAGTCTTGATCTTCGGAGCAAAATTATGCATGCCGGTCGAATATGTTGACATTGTTTTATATAACTCTTTCACTGCCATATTTTATAAAACAAATGTAATAATATTTTTTAAGCACTGAAAAAATATAAATTTCCTTTTTCAAATTTAGAAAATACGATTGTGTTTTAGGAGCTAGGAGTAAAGTTCAACTCCTCTAAAAATATTCACAATCAATCTAAAATATATGCATTATTAAGCCTATATAAGTCCAAATTTAGATAGGCCAACTTAATTTTTGTTATCAGCTAGCGAGAGTGTCAAGTCGAAAGTGCCTTACGAAACCGAAATATCCTATGGGCAGCGCCAAGGACAGAAACTGGATGTCTTTGGTGGAACACGTCTTCCTAACTGTAAGTAATTTTAGAACTTTTTGACATGAAATACTTCTTATCGATTGTGATTTACTTTATTATTACTTGACCGGAAGAAATGTGTGTAATACACGATTCTTATCCTAAAGGACAGGTTGTGATTCCTGAGAAGTTGAAATTTAGCCAAGTTGAGTTTTGATTTTACTAAGTGTTCATAATAATATCCTGCATAAATTTAAGGATTTGGGGTGCAATGCCCCAAAATAGTAGCTTGAGGATATTAATATTTAACGCTTTAAAAAATTATTCAAAGCCTAAATAAGAATTATTTTCTTGCCCCAATTTGGTATAAACTTTTTGCTCCTAGAAATCAACACAAATGCATTTGTATCTTTGTGCAAAGAGGTAAAGAACCGAATATTAATTTCGAAGTTTAACTACTTTTCTCATTGGTGTGTAACGTAACTACC
>CABFOV010001700.1:0-46167 GCA_902141375.1 Timema poppense | reverse complement strand
CCCCCAATGAATTCATTATGGTTCTCCAGTCGACTAAAGAGCTACAATATACTTATAGGCAAATTAAGCCAATAAACATTTTTAAAAAATTATATAAATACGTAATTTAAAATTAGTCTCGTGGGGCCTTAAATAGAGTTACATATCTTATTTTAACGTATAAAAATTAGGTAGGCCCACTCTTTTTTTCAAGTTTTTATATAGAACAATAATATTGTTCTATTTTTATTTAAAATGACAACATCAAAACTTCATGAGCAAAATTCATTTTATTTTAAATGAGTTATAAATATGAATCACCGCGTTAAACTTTCAAGTAAATCACCGACCCTCTGCGTTCTGTTCTCCCCAACCCGTGCTGTCGTGCATTGTTAGTTACTGCTCAGTGGACAAATGAAAAAAAATAAACTTTTGGTAAATAGAGTCTCTGTTTTAATGGAAACATTTAGTTCCCAATAATGTGACTAGTCCGATTTCATCATTGGTTTAAGTCTGAAATAAATAAAAATATTTGTTTGATTGCTGAAGGTTGCCAACATCATTGTTCTCTTATATTAACACATCTATTATTGATGCTTATTTAATATGTAATATTTCATTAAAGTTGCCAATATAAAAATTCCTATGTTAAAGCTACTTTCTTCTTCTTATCATTAACACTATTATTATTGGTAATTTATGTAATTTTTATAATTTTCACTTACATTATTAAAAATGTGTTAAATAAAAATATGTATATCCATTTTCCCAATTGGGTTTCTTAGAATATACATGATTAAGGGCTTGATAAACGGGTACTAAATGCATTATGGAGCCGTTTGGGAAGCGATGTTAATCTATTGACCCTAATTATTACAACTTTCTTCTATTTTGTTGAATTTTTCATTCAAAATGTTCCAGCTTCACCGATATTTGTGTTTATCCATGGCGGATATTGGCAAGAGCTCAGTAAAAATATCTCTAGCTATTGTGTCGCACCTTTATTCGATGCTGGGATACGTGTGGTCATTGTTGGCTACGATTTAGCACCAAAAGGTTAAGAAAATTTCAATATATTGTTCATTTAATCTTGACTATCATTAAACCTATAAATGTATGTTTTTGAATGGGCTGGGTAGTAACGTATCTGTATCTTAATCGCCCATTTACACAGATGGGCCATAATAATGTAGTTTTGAGTAAAACTTTCTTGTAAATAATTTTTTGACAATTATTTTAAAACCTTTATTTTCACTTTTAATTAGAGAAAAAAGTGTTCCATTACACACATGTTTGAGAAGAATCTAATTTTAATATATAGGTAGTGTTAAACATTCAGAAAGAGTATTTTCCTTGTGGTAGTTGTATAATATGTTTGATAAATAAAGTTAGCCGAATATAACATATTTCCATATTAACATTAATAATTACCATTAAAAATTTTATTACACTATTAAATATTGATATTAATTTATTATATGTACTGTACAGTGAAACTTGAGACTATTGTTGAAGAAATCGAGGAAGCTGCAGCTTATATAATGAAATATGCCATCAAACTTGGATCCAGGTATAATATAGTTTGCAAAATAAATAATAAATTGTAATGCCTTAATGTGGGGAATGTCGCCACATAAATCTATCATTATTCTTGAGGAAATTGGAACACTATCACGATGGCGAGTATGAACACTAAGAATCACTCATATTGTTTGACATGAGCTATTAGGTACGCCATTGGCGGGCAAGGATATTATTATTTTTTGTCACTAAACAAGAAATGTATATTATTAATGTATTTTTCAAGATGGTTATAGTGTGTGTAGAAAATGTATAGGCTATAGGCATTATGCTCCGCATGATTTTTAGCTAGTCAATTAAGTTCAGGAAATGAGATCTGATTCATATTAGTGATCCAGCGCTAGCTGTACATTCCATATTCATTACAAAGTTATAATCGGGGTACGGTATATGCTTTGTATAGGTCTGATAAAGAAGTAATTTAAAATGTAAGTAAAGGAGTAATCAAAGTATCTAAATCATTAACATTGTGTTTATTCATTATCACATTTAAGTAACTTATGCAAAAGCTGAAAACATACTGTCTCATAATCTAATTGCAGAAGAGTGGTTTTTGGAGGCCATTCAGCTGGGGCTCACCTGTTAGCAATGCTGCTATCTAGTGTCTGGTACAGCAAACTACACGATGATCAGCGGAAGTTAATCAACGGGTTTATTCTTTTCAGCGGAGTGTTTGACTTAAAGCCAATAGTTAACACATACATCAACGATGCGCTAAGTTTATCACAGTAAGTTTATGTTTCATTTCTAATGGATTTGATACGGAAAAAAGAATTCATTCTAGAATACATTTATTGTTTAAACAAAACTATGAAGCAATTCATCTTAAAAATACAATAATTTTTCAAGTTATTCGTAAATTAATAATGACAAATTTCAATGAAGTTTATCTTTATCAAATAATAAATATGCCATGGCTATTAGTGCCTAATGATATTAGATTATAATAGAGTTTGAATCCCTAGTCATTTATTGGTAAATTCCCTCTTTGAGTATCCGTCAGAACCTAAAAGTAAATCCCCCCAGCGGTTATTTCAGAGAATGTTTTAGTCCGTTGCATTAGATTGTTGCGTTAGTAGGCCCACACTCAATCACGGTATTAATCTCAATGTTATTGAAACATCTGTGTTTCTCAATAAATATTATGATAAACCGTTTATTTTTAAACTAATTTAACTGTGATTAGAATTATTATTTCCCATTAATAGTCTGTATACATGTTCTGATGCTTACACTGGTGAAGGGTGGACATCTTAATATTACTTTAGCCATAAGAGGCAATAATAAGATGGTGTCGGAAGGCTTAGTAAAACTACATTATATTTACAAGTAGCAGGCACCCATTTTGATTTGGTTCATATTACTCACTATAAATGGTAATATATCAAATGATTTAAAGGAAATGTTCCAATTTAATGTAATCGTAAAACGTAAATTATTTTATAATAAAGTATTATGTGAATTGCTAACTATAGCCTTTTTTAGTATATCATGACAGTATTTCACCGTAAAAGCACGCGTTTTCAAAACTATGTTTAATAATACAAAACTTCAGAAAACGCATTGGATTTCTTGGCGTGTATTATTATAATTGCTTTTTTCTACAGGAGTGACGCGAGATTGTTTAGTCCGATGTTTCTTGATATAAAGCAGTCAGGTTGTGAGAAACTTCCCAAGATACTTGTGGTGGTAGGTCAGTACGACTCTCCTGCGTTTCAAGAACAATCCAAGCAATATGTACAGGTATGCACGATACAGACACACAGCTACGAGAAACATCGAGTTTGCAGTGAAGTATTGTTGCCATATTATATTTCTAAAGTAGGTGTCGTTAATGCATTGGTGTCCTTAAAACATTAAAATCACGTGTTACGGAATAGAATATTAAAGTTAGTATCTTTAGTGATATACCACGTTAACAACACCATCCTCAACAACGTTTCCTTGCAAAATAGGCAGCCTAATTATTATATCGTACTTTGATATAGTTTCTTACAAGTGTGTCATTATAAGATATACATATGAAATGTATTTTAAAGTACAATTTCTGAAATGAACTGTATTTTAAAGTAAAATTTCTGAATCATTGGTTTCAAATCCCAAGTCTAACAAGCCTTTGTTTTTCAGAAGCTACAGCATGAGAACTATGAAGTCCGCCTCCTCACAATACCAGACGTGGACCATTTCGATATCGTAGCTAATTTGGATAGTGATGAATATATCTTAGTTAAAACTATGATTGAGTTCATTAATTCATAGAATTAGTATGGTATTTTTTAAATACTTTGTATTTTATGAATAAAAGGATAATTACAATCAATTTATACCTTTATTGTAACAGTGTTGTTTTCATTTTAAATTTACTCGTATTTCCAGGTTTGAATTATAATTTTTTTTTAAATATTTCATAATCTGGTAGACGATTTTACCTCCCAAACACATGATGGATTTTTCTATAATTTTTGCAGAACAAAACTAATCTTACAACCAATAATGAATAGTAATAACACTAAGAAATGTGTTCAAGAGTATGCTACAAGTTGATCTATAATAAATATGTGTATGTAAAAAGCCACAAGACATATGAGATATCAGTTGGGGTGAGATCCATGAAGTATATAAGGAATGGGCGAATTTCTTGAGAAATACAATCAAGGAGAGGATGTATAGACTTTAGAAAAATCAGAAGTGCCAGATTTTACTCCCAATACTAGTACTAACAATATTAACTAATAATCTATGTAATCAAACATGGTTTCTTAATTGTATTTCTATCTGAAATCGGAAAGAATCAATACAATCATACTCTAAAGCAATCTAATGAAAATATAAGGTAGCACCAGATGAAGAAAGACACGATGGCTTCACTAAGTCAATAATACATTAAAAAAATCAATTTGTTTTATTTACCTTTACCTTATTTTTATTTAAGCTGTCAGGTAGTACGATCTCATAATAATAACGTGTGTGTTAAAACGAATGCCTCATAATATAACCACTGCTATCCAATATTAAGGTTCATAGTTGGGTAGCATGAAGTGGAGGCGTTACATATAATTCTACTTTCAGTTATGACACTCTTTAATAATCATAAAATACTATTTTAGGTCCATATTCATCTATTTGGACGGTATATATTTATAAAAGGTATTTCCAAGCCCCAATATCGGTAACAATAGGGTTAACAGAACAATTGAGACATGGCTTTTCCGCAGTCGCCCTCTCACTGACCAAGAAGAACCACACCCTTAACCCAAGCTGCACACAATAATGTGGATGAAAACATTAGCACACATTTAAAATCACATTGATTCACCCAATAACATTAACCGGAAATTTAAACATAGAACGTCGAATTTCACGAAGGACACCTGAAAATAGCGGGCTAGTGAAGATAGCAATGGTTGGCACCCACGCTCGGGATCCTCAAAAATGACATTTGTTTAAGCCAAAAACAAATAAATTGGGCTAAGCAGTAGCATACTTGCACCACATCAAACTACAGCTTCATAAAGCTATACAATAAATGTTTAAAAAATATACAGACTTCATAAAGGCATTTGGCATGGTGACAGGTCCTTCTGACGACAGTTGTAAAACTTAAATAATATGAGTTCTAAAAAAAATATATGTATGGAGGAAAATTGGAGGGATATATTACCATAACATAGATTCAAATATTTAATGGAAGTCAGTAAAGGGCTTAAATTAAATAGTTTTATATTTATGTATGTGGATGTTGGCTTTTAAGGATACACACATCTAATTCGCATTTCCTTATAATACACTATATATAAAGATTTTTTAGTTTTAAATTATTTTCATACAGTTTTAATTATTTCAGAATTAGAAAAAAAAATACAAATAATAAAAAAGAAAATCGTTGTTTTATTCATGCCAAATTAAATTTTTTATTTGATATGAATATTAAGCGACGGCAAAGAAATTTAAACAAAAATTTGTAAGGTTGGCCATTTGTGTTTGTTTTTTCTGTTGAGGTTATGTTAATACTTCTAATTAACCAAAAATGGTAAGAAAATTAAAATATCATGAGAAAAAACTCTTAAAAAAAGTCGACTTTATATCCTGGAAAGTTGACAATAATCTCCACGAGGTTAAAATATTAAGAAGATTCGGTATTCAAAAGAGAGAAGACTATACAAAGTAAGTACGCCGGAAGGTCATCAGTACAGCCATGAGCCATGTGGTTTGAGCTTAGATGTAGTTTGCGTTTGAATAGAATTACTTAATGTACTGGAAATAATTTATCAGTCACCTGAAACAATTTAAAATCATTGTTGATTAACTTTATCGATATTAAGTTATATTTGTTCGCTCATTAAGTGAAATAGTTTTGGCGTTCTGTGTTATCCAAGACTTTATTTGAAAAAAAATATAAATAATGTTTGATCAAGATATTCTCAATACCTCAAAACTCTTGGAAACATCATGTACGATCAGTGTTTTGACCAGACGAGTTGTAGAATGCATAGGTCCAGCGTTTCTTAGTTTTTGGCAAAGTCAGCCTGGTGTCACAACTGATGTGCTAACTCTTCAAGAAGACGACGTCTTAGAAGACGAAAAAAGCTCAATATTTGACGAAGATAATGTTAGCTTTCTTAGAAGCCTTGATCCTAAAGAATGGAAGGATCAAGATCATTATGCAGTTCTTGGACTCTCCAAACTACGCCACAAAGCCACAGATGATGACATAAAGAGAGCCTATCGCATTAAGGTGCTACATCATCACCCTGATAAACGCAAAGGTAAAGGGGAAGAAATTCGTCCGGATGACGACTATTTTACTTGCATTACAAAAGCTTGGGAGGTGTTGGGAAATCCTCGGAACCGTCGCTCATATGATTCTATTGACCCACTATTTGATGATTCAATACCGACGGCCAGTAAAAAGTCAACATTTTTTGAAACTTTTGGTAAAACATTTGAAGAAAACGCTCGTTGGTCAGAAAGACAGCCTGTCCCTAAACTTGGAGGGGCACTGTCACCTCGTGAACAGGTTGATAGGTTTTATTCCTTCTGGTACAACTTTGAGTCGTGGAGGGAATATTCATATTTAGATGAAGAAGAAACAGAGAAGGGTCAATCTCGTGAAGAAAGAAGATGGATTGAAAAACAAAACAAGGTAACACGGGCGAGGAGGAAGAAGGAAGAAATGGCGAGGATCCGAACTTTAGTAGACACTGCATATGAGCTAGATCCTAGAGTTCTAAAGTTCAAACAAGATGAAAAGGATCGGAAGTTGGCTATGAAGCAGGCCAAGAAAGACGCTATACGTGCTCGTTTTGAAGAAGAGGAGCGAAAAGTCCAGGAGGCCGAAGAGGCAGCTCGCAAACTCAAAGAGCAAGCAGATGCCGAAGAGAAAGCCAAGCAAGATGCTTTAAAAGCAGAAAGGGAGGCTCATAAAAAAGCTCTGAAGAAAGAAAAAACCAACTTGCGCAAGCTAGTGAAAGCCAATAATTACTATGTAACCACTGATTCAGAACTGATCAAACATATGGAAAGTTTAGAAAAAATTTGTGAGAGTATGGACATTGATGGTATCATCAAACTTGTTAGTGATTTGTCTCTAAATGGTCGTGAAGACTATATCAAGGCAATAACAGAAGCAGAACAACGAATTGAGCAAGAACGTCAGGAGCTTATGGAAGTGGCCAAGCGCAGTAGTTCAAATCAAGGCCAAGGTAAAGGGAATTTAGCACCGTGGTCATCTGAACAACTTCAGCTGCTCATCAAGGCAGTTAACATTTATCCAGCCGGAACCAGCCAAAGATGGGATGTGGTAGCAAATTTTATAAACCAACATAATGCTTCAGGAAACGTGACACGATCTGCAAAAGAAGTACTAGCTAAAGCTAAAAATCTTAAAAGCTCAGACTATTCGAAGAATGTTTTGAAAGTAGCTGCTAACGAAAAAGCTTATGATAATTTTGAAAAAGAACACAAAAGTAATGTTGACATTGATGCGACCACCTCACAGAGGTTTGATAACCCAGCAGAACAACAAGGTTTCTCGACAACACCGTGGACTGCGAAGGAACAACTGCTTTTGGAGCAAGCACTCAAGACGTATCCCGCCTCAACAGCGGAACGTTGGGATAAGATAGCCGAGTGTGTACCATCACGCTCCAAGAAAGACTGCATCAAACGTTACAAAGAGTTGGTGGAATTAGTGAAGGCAAAGAAGGCTGCCCAGGCTGCAACAACAGCTGCAAACAAGACTAAATAACTAACACAAATGTAAAGTTCTCTTTGATGTGTTGGTTTGATTATTTTTTCTAAGCGTTTTATTTTAAAAACTATATAATTGTGAATTAAGTTAATTAGGCTACATTAAATTCAGTTAGACCTGTGTTTATTTTCAGTGTAACTTATTACCATAAACTAGATCTTAGTAAAACAAACTGCACTTTAAGCCATACCAATTAAATTATTAATAAGAACACATTTAAATTATGTATTTTGAAAAGTGTAAGTTATTCTGATTACTACAAGCTACCATGGTCTTCGACTATAAATTTTTTATTCTTGTACCTTAGACAAAGCACAATAAAATGAAAGCTAAATATAAGATAGCTTCTTTTTTAAGATTGATTCTGATGTTTATATAACATGGATTTTTTATTTTCAATGTGTGAGTTAATTTGTATAATCATTAGTAAACAGTTACCTCCTACAATACCATTTTGTATCATAAAATAAAATCACTAATATTTTCAAAACAGTGTTGATCCATAATAATATGTTTTTAAAATCACAAGACCAATAAACTATAATATTTTTTAAAACAACCCCTTTTATTAAGTTACTATGGAAAACTGACATTATTTTGCTAACTATATAAATCACTTTTCCTATATAACTTATTGAAAAAACTGTTAAGAGCTATTTTAAAATAGATTTTCATTGTTTAAAAAATCAGCAATCAGTCAACTAGATTTAGTTGTAGAATTAGAATTAAAATCTCATCTTGCCTAGAGGTATGGCTATATAATTTGTAAATATGTGGTTTGAACAAATCTTGAACTGTTATGGCTCTAAGCTATCCCCAAATAGGGACAGACAGAACTGTAAACTCACTTATTTGAGTTCAGAGGCACCTAAAACATCAATATCTGTCAATCTCCTTGTTGAGACTTTTACAATTGCAATAATTTGTTTTCACGAGGAAGAAAATGCCTTACCATTTTTAATCACAAAAGTTAAGTTTGGTTTTAAATAAAATAAAGACTTAACCCCCCCTCCTCTACACTGGGTTTCTGGTTATGGTACCGCCCAGTACACCTGGAGAGTATTCACACTCCCAATATATTTGTCACCGGCAAACCAGACCATACAAGCTTGACTATAGTCTTGTGTGTGCACCAATGCAGACATTAAAGTTGTTTATATTTAATTCATGATTGAAAATCAATCTTTAATGAAATGTTGTAACTTTTGAGTTATTTAAAATTTCTTGTAGCATAAACAAAGTTCACTGTTAAGAAAAAGTTTTTAAATTTACCTAACATCCACTAATTAGCCCATCTAGTAAGAATAACTCACAAGACCATCTAGCTAGGATAACTCGCAAGACAATCTAGTCAGCATAATTCACAAAACCACCTAGTTTAGTAACTTTCTTTCAAAGGTGTGAATTGTCATATTAAAACACTAATACCAAATCAGTTTGTCTAATCTTTGTTCAAGGACTGTAGTATCTGTGTACATAATTCCAGGATCACATTTAACTTGATGTTGTCCATGTAATGTAAAGAAAAATAGTGTGTGATCAGTAGACACCTAACATAACAATTCTAGCAAAACACTCAATTAATTTGGAATGTTTGGAAGGAAAAAAACTTCACTAAAATAGAACTTGGTGTTCACAAGACGCAGATAAACTAAGACCAGAGAAGAAATCTGCACAACATTAACAGACACATGAAGTATTTATGTTACTCGCAATATGATTGGCTGACAGAAACACATGGTACATTTAAAATAATCGGATGTTAAAGTTCTGCTCTGGACAACATTTACATTAAGTGAACATCACATAATCTTAATTTAAGTGTATAAAGATGGCATCCATTATAAAACACGAAAGTAACCGAAAAAATATGAACTCACTGGTAGCCTACATTCTTATTAGGAATGAATTGGTTCAGTTTTTTTTATATCTAAATACATATACCAGCAAGTTTAATTTTGAATTGAGGAAGAAACTGTTTAAATTCTACATTTGGATCAGAAACGTGGGACTCTTTTTGGAAGATGGCAAAGAAATACTTGACGAATTTTAAAATGTGGTACTGGAGAAGACTTAAGAAAATCAGGTGGACAAACAGGGTGAGAAATGAAGTCCTAAAAAGAGTGGGCAAGACGAGAACAATTTTGGATATGAATCTTCGGCGCAAAGCAAACTGGATAGGACATATCCTTAGGAAGAACTGTCTTCTGCATCATAGAAGGAAAGGTTGAGGGAAAGAGGAGCTTAGGAAGGAGGAGGATTAAAATATTAGATGACTTGAAAGAAAGAAGAAAATTCTGGGAGCTGAAGGAGGAGGAAGAGGATAGGGCACATTGGTGGTTTAAGTTCACTTATAATAAAAAGGAATGGACCTGTTGTGAGACAGAACACCTAATAATAATAATAAAAATACATTCTTAGTTACCATATTTAGCCTAATAGCTAACAACTACTATTAACAACTTTAATTTCTACCCCAGCTACAATTAGAGCCCTCAGAACTTATTAGGTTGAATTCGATTGACCCCATATGATTTTAAACAAATCTTAACAAAGGCATAATGCATACAATTAGATTAAGCTATTCTTTAAATTGGAAAATAGCACCTGGATACAGAAATAAAACCCGGGACATTGGGCTTATTACGCTAATACTCTTACCACTGAGCTATCCAGAACTCACCCCATGCCCAGGGTCATTCTTCACTTATATTTTAAGGTAGAGTCTGTGATGGACTTGAGGAGTTGACAGTTTCTAATTTTCAATATAACATTTGTTTGCACCTTTTGAATCCAATGACAGAACACATGCCAGCTAACAATATTAAAGAAAGAAGTAAACAATATATATTATATGGCTTTAATTTTATGTGGAATTTGGAGCCAAAATAATAGAATTGTACTTTAAGTGATAACATTTGGGAACCGATTCTGATATAGGCACAAGTCTACATAATCTTCACATGGATCATTTTCTTCTTACACCCCGGTGCCGCAAACACTTGAATCACGAAACAATAAAAATGCATGATATTAGCACACTAATGTGGAATATCTAGCAAAAATATTTTAATTAGATTATTTTTTTTTTTGTGTGTAATTGTTTTGGTTGGTAATGTGTGTTTAAGGTACAATAAACTTTCTCGTCAAGTTCGAGAGTTGGCCAGGAAGGTAAAGGATCTGGATCCAAAAGACCCTTTCCGTGTGGATTGTAGCGCACAACTTCTCGAAAAATTGTATGTTATCACTTGAAAGCTTAATATTAACAGGCTTTTCAAACTAACTTTCTTTTGAAATAAATAATGTTTTATTATATTACTTACATTACATTACTTTTTAGTTGATTACTTAGACCTCACTCATCTCGGTGGCATAGTTTGCATACACGCGAGTTGAGATAGACTGACGAGGACATCAAGGTTCGAATCTCAGTCGAGTGAACTGAGAGTGGTTTTTAATAAAAGGTTTTACACTCTCCCTGCATGAAAATGTAGGCTCACTTCCTCTAAATTCAACCTTCCCAATTCCTAATCCATTAATGTAGTTAGTACTTAAGCGTATAACCCAAATGAGTAGTAAGATGCGGTATGAAATAAATAAAAACAAATAAAATAATACTTAGACCTCGCAAACATTTTAGATTGTCAACTAAATATTGGAATCAAACACTCATTGATGATTGGCCATGCTGGTATAAACAAACAATAAACCAACTGTTTTATTACATTTAATACCTTGGTTATTATAATTTTGAATTAAGAAGTAGGGTGAAAAAGGTAGTTTAGAAGGAGGCCAATCACATTTATGAGGTAGGATAAGTGAAAACCACTTCAAGAGCTATGTTCTCTAAAGTTAAAACAACATAACAACAAAATTAAAAATACAGGTAGCTCAATTGGGCTAGTTCCTCACATACTGATGCACATATTATAATGCGGCACACTTGGATGTCCATATTATATTAAATAATGAAGGCTGAAGTTGTGAAGATCTGTCACTCCTATGTTGTAGGTTTATATTGGGTCTAATCCCCACAAAATGGGACTTATCGCTCTGCGACAACATCAGTGCCTCAAGCTTCTGTCAACGACGACTCCCAGTCATTATGGTGAAGAACAAGATGTCTGAACGTATCAGTATGGCCACCAAGTTCATAGAGCAAGGCCATGTTAGGGTGGGGGCAGAAGTTGTGAAGGATCCCGCGTTTTTAGTCTCGAGGTAAAAATAAAATTTCCATTTCAAAGAATAAAATTTAAATTTGGAATAAATTTTGTTATATATATTAATATAACCAACACTTGTACTTTAATAATATATCATTTTTTTAAGTCGTTAGGTGTAACAAATATAAATAAAAACAATTTTATATTTTTTTTAAAATGATGTGCCTAATCAATTTTATAGCAAAACATTGAAAACTTGAACATACCTTTTTCACAATTTTTTTTTTCTACTTTTTAGAAACATGGAAGATTTTGTCACATGGGTGAATAGCTCAGCAATTCGAAAACATGTTATGGAATACAATGAAATGGTAAATTTATTATATCACTATTCATTAATAAGTAATACAAATATAAGTTTTTCAGTTAAATGGTTGCTTTATTAGTTCATAGGCCTACTAAATATAAAATACATTTCAAGCTACAGCTTAGCGACAGCGACTTGGTCGCAAATGTAACCAACATTGAGTCTCCCATATAAATAGCATTGGTTGACCTTCTGGTTGCAGCGTTTTTGTTACTATGAACAGGTCACAAGTATGACCATGCTCTTAATTCAAACAAAATATATTATATTTAAAATACATTTCTTTATTATTATTCTTTTGTTGCAGCGTGATGACTTTGATATGCTCTAAACAAGTTCCATTTCATACCAGCACAACAAAGCTGGTATTAGTTTTATATATATTTGTGTGTGTTGTACAATTGAATCTTTATAGTTTAAATATAAATATTTAAGTACATAATATAACAATTTCATAAATATACACAATCTTAAGTATGACTATAAATATTATTATTTGAAAACTAAAACTATCCAGTGTTTTACGTTTTTTTGTCACTTAACTATGCATGATTCATCATGCTTGATCTATTCTTAAATTTCCCTTTCATTGGAGTATTTTCATCCATGAAAGTTGTTTTAATACCAGGCTGGCTACAAAACTTATTTTATAAAATTTCCTGACTTTTCCAAGACTTCTGGTAAATATCTTTCAATTTTCCTCAAAGAATGACAATTTTTACATTTATTACACATGTCACTTATTTATAAAAAGTGCTAGCAGCTACTAAACATTAACATTTTTAAAGCACTTAATGTTAAGTATATTATGTGTGGCACTGTGTGAATGTGGCATAAAAGACAAACGCTCTACAACCATCCCATGTTAGCAGAATGTGATTTCTAGGAAATCCATTTTGTTAACATGTAAGAAACTAAATTGCTTCCTTGTGTTAAGTTGTGAAATTATTAGTTTTTGTAAACAAGTATTTAAATTCTTTGATTTTTCCATATTTTTAATTCAATTCCTTGACATTTCCCCAATTTTCCTTAAATCAAAAAATCCCCTTTGGCTACTTGCTTACAAGCATTGTCAAGTTTTCCACATAATTTAATTCAAAGTCATGATTATTTCTCATATTGTTGCCATTTTAAAGGAATGTGCACCGGCCACATCCTTACCTCGACCTGTACAGAACTTCAAACTATCTTACAAATGAGGTGGGGGGAAAAAACTATCATTTCTACATTGTTTTGGGAACAGGCTTTGGAAGTGGGAAACATCATTTGCCTGTCCCTGCCTTCCCCACTTCAGATATATAAAACACATTCTAATAGTTATATATGGAGCTATGGGGTTTAAAAGTGGCTCAAGCCCAAGGTTTTTTTTATTTCTTATATCTTGACTTATTAAGTTTATATTTGTGGATTTGTGTGACATAGCTTTTTTTTATCACCACATTTTAATACTTGTTCAGGTTAGACACATGTGTGACCTAGTTAATAATTTAGTTTATTAAATAATGATTTTCACTCTTTTATGTTATAATGTTACCTAATAATTCACTTTAAAAGGTCAAATCCAAAAGCTTAAAGTGTAATGTCGGCTCTCAGGTTATAAAACGAAACACACACAAAATTCTACAGTTTAATTATATATTTTACATCTGCTTTAGTGTTTAAAAGTATTATCTAGTAAGATATATTTTAACAAATCAATATCAATTTCACTTAATCAAAGCTGATAACCTCAAATGAACTTATACATATTATTGGTATGAGAAGCTTTTCAAATAATTTTCGCCTCCGTCCATCAGAAAAACTTATTTTGGGCAACTTCCGAGAGACTTTTTCAAACCCTGGTTGGGTCACCAATTAAACTTCATGTGATGCGAAGGGGTGCAAATTACTCATTTCTTTTTATAGTACCAAGCAGAAAGCTCCTCAATTGTATTGTAATATAAAAAGTTTGTTGAAAGTATTATTATTTGAGTAGTAAAATGACCTCTTTTCTTCTCTTATCATCATCTGCAAGCCTATACACACATTTTGAAAATACGCTCTACTTATCAGTTACACAAGTGGGAACAATACATAACATTCAATTTCATTTCATCTTGTGTGTTAAAGCTGCTTTGGGTAACCTTTAGCTTTGAAGCAAACCTAATTTTTTTATATTGCTGCATTTTCTTTGTATAATAAATTATGGCATTTCAAACTTGTATATATTTTGCATTAATGTACTGTGTATGAGTATTGTAAATAAAAGTGGTTTTTTAATAAATCTAAAAATACATTTTAATGTGAGCAGCCCTTTATTCACACAAGCATAAATAAATTTTCTGATGTTCATAGGAAACCTGTTATTTGAACTGGAAAATCATTTTGCCACAATGGTGGTGGAGGATATTACAATTGCATTTACATTCTTAGCCCATTTAATTAATCAATCGTGCAAAGAGAAATTATACAGTAATCCATAAGAAAGTATTATTGGATGATTTTGAAAACGTTTTAGATGAACATTATAATTAATTAATCAAATGAGACATTTCAATCAATGTTGTTGGTTGAAAGTGGGTATCTTATAAAAATCAAGGCTTAGCTTAGAACACCACAAGACGCTATTATATGTAAATAGCTTATATTTGACACACATTATTCATTATTATCAGAGTCATTTGTTTTGTACTCTGGAAACTGGTATTAACTTAAGATATTCTAACAATCATACTTTTTCTTTGAAAACTATTTAATTTCAAGTGTATGCATTGTATGCCTGAAATAAAGTGCACTAAGTAAAAATAATATGTAATTAAATAAATATGGTAGAATTGTAGAGAAATAAAGCACAAATAAAAGTAAAACCACCAACACACATTTACACACACTTTTCTATTTCGATGCTTTCATTGCATCTTCCTCAGGAAATATTAGTAGAAACTGTCTAGTGTGTCCTCTAATTAATTAATGCATTCCAAGGTCGATAAAATGTATGTTAATTCCCATCACAAGTTATTTGTTTATGGCCTAGGGTTCGGTTCTTGTGTCCAAACCATTTTTCGTGCTCGTGTTAGCAATGCACTGAAAACAATAAAACAATCATACACTGCCATTAAGGGATTGAATATAATTAATATACAATAAAACCCCGGTAGTCCAAAGTTCCAGATAATCCAAACACAATTTTTGAAAAACTTTGGTTAAAAAACAACAAACTAAGTCAAATGATTATATATTTTATTGATAACATACTCAAATTTAAAGAAGAATTCTAACAAACTGGTTATAATAAATGCAAACTATTTTCATGTTGTAGTCAACATAATGTGTTTTTCTGTAAATGAATGTAAATTTTATATAACTCATTCAACAGTAATTTAACCCTTTTGCTGTGTTAATCGGATATATCCGATCCCAGCATTATAGCCATTGACTGCGGAAACGGATTTTATACCAAGACGTGTAAACTTTATCTACCTTTGCTGCGACAGTCGAAAATAGCCACAAGAGTGTTAGAATACTGAATTTTTCATACTAGCATGACCGTGCACCTCTGACATGTGGTGTTAGTTTTGATAACTGTCAGTTACCAGTTGCTAAATCATAATAGTAGCGCTCATTTACTTCTGTATTTCGCTACTTGTAGCACACGTGCAATACTTATATGGCAGAAAACATTCTTGAGGGATTTATTAGTGTAGTATTTGTTATATTTTCCCTGTTAATCTACTGTGGTTAGTATGGCAATTAAAAAATTCAATAAATCAATGAGTTTTAAAATTTATTTAATTTTTCCTAACTATATTTTATTTTTGTTCTTAAACTGATTCCTATTTTGAAACAAAGCCCAACACAGATATATGATCTTAGACTAATTTAGCGAATGGTTTGACACTATTGTGGGTCGCTAGTAAAATAAAGAATGGTTTTGATAACAGAATAACATTGCATTTGGGTAAAATGTGACATATGAAATATATATTATTATGCGATTTATAGATGTGTTGCTAAATTTCATATTTAAAATGCATTACTAGTTGAAAATGACATTATTTTATCATAATCATGATAATCATGCAAATTTTCAGATTTTGAATTTTTGACTTCTGAAGGTAAGAAGTAAAAATTAAATATGCAGCAAAAGGGTTAATATTTGAAGGGAACAGGAGAAAAACAATAAATGTCAAAAAAATGGAAGTATGAGATAGTGGTGTCATCTCTTGAAGAATGATTGAAAAAACTGCATTATATATGTCACACAAAGTAAAAACAATGATTGTTTACCCAGAAAATAGTTGTTAAGAAATAGGTTACAGGGCGAAAAACAATTAATGTCGATGTGATTGTATGGGAAGTCAATTAATGTCAATGTGGTTTGATCTAATATAAGTTAATGTTAATGGTATTTCATATTAGATAAAAAATTAAGTATTTATTTGGAAAAGTTATTCTTTCCTGTAAGAGTGGTGAACAAAGCTTGAAGTTAATCATTTTGTTTTATTTGTGTTTTCACTAGTCTTTGCCTCATTCCTTAGTTTTAAACTCAGGATGTTTTATTTAATATAGAAATGTAGGCACTGTAGATCTTGTGTTTGTGACTGTTAGTACAATAATGTGATTGTGAGCTCAATAACTTTTGCTGTTTATACTTTTAATTATGAGTGAACTAGACAACAATGCTGAATTTTCTAACATAACCTCATAAAAGGGACCACGTTTCATATAGAGAGTACCAAACTTAACTTTTTGCCACATTATTTAGATAAAATTAATAATATATGTGTAAACAAAAAGCTTAAACATATACCTGAAAATTAATAGCCTAGGCCTAGTAAAAGATTCATTATTTTATGTGTCAGTGTCAGTCAGTGTTTATACCATGCTTTGAAATTTAAAAAAAAGTAAAGATAACAATTTCAGTTTATTGTTGCTATTATTTAGTAATTATTGTACTTTAAGTTGATGTAGAAATAATATTATATGATTTAAATACATGTACTAGTGGTGTTACAAACTTTTAAATTGCATTTACTAAAAATCATAAAAAATGACATTCATTGTTTTTCCCCACCAAGCTTTGCATTTTCTCCCACTTAATCCGAACAGGCTTCAATTCTGATTAGTTTGGATTAATGAGGTTCTACTGTATATTGTAAATCATAATAAAATTTATTCCAATTACTGGCTGCACTGAGGGTGAGTTTTCCACGCTAGTTTTTTTTAGATCTTCCATCCATTTAACCTTATGTCTAAATGTGTGACTAAAAAAATAACGAGATTATACTAACTTTAGCTTAGAGATGTCTTGTATTATGTTCTGTAGTCGCTGTCTATTTTGTTGCGCTTTCCTTGCCCAATCAATGGATGGCGGTTGAAGTGAAGGAGGCAAGACAAAGCTTGGGGTCCGCCTATCTTTAGTAGTCATGGTGTCCCCTGGATTAGGCTTTGCTAAGTTAGCTTTACGGAACTCATTCTCTAGCAATAGCAGCTGGGAGCTACTGAACTCAAGATCATCATCCATGTTGGGCAACCTTGTTGTGATTGGAGTAATTTGCTCCACTGATGTAAGAGAGTTGTCAACATCAGATGAAGAATACATTTTCTTGTTGTCTTCGCTAATGGGATCGGATTTCAAATTTGGGTTGTCCATGTTGTATTCATTATTGAAATTTATTGTTTCAACTTTGGTATTACAGTCTTGAATGGCAGAGTTTTGTATGATTGGCAACTCATTTTCTAACTCTATTATTGAATCCAATTTAGATGAGCATATATTTTTATCAGAAATGTTTAAATCTTTATAGCTATTTTTGTCAGAATAGTTTGAAATAACTTTTGATTCATTAACATGATCGTCTATTATTTTGATTGGACAAACATTCAATAGTTCACACAAGTTGTTTTTTTCTGTACAACTCTGTTTGCCTGAGAAAATTTTTTCTTCTTCTTCTTTATTCAAGACTTGAATTGTTTTGTCAGTTTCTGTCATGGTTGGTTCTAATTGAGAATCACTTTTCACAGAGAAATTTGTTTTTGAAGGTTGAATGTAGTCTTTGTCCAGTGAAGGTCCCATAATCACAGCTGCTGTTGGTTCTGTAATCTCTCCTTCAACTCTAACAGTAGATGAATCAGAGTTTTCTTTAGTCTGAGTGCATTTTTTCATGAATAGTGACAAAACTGGTTTATCATCATCATTTTGAGAATTTTCTACAATGTCAGAATTTTCCCCCTCAGAATGAGATTCTTTCATTAAGCCTTTGTCACATACACCTTCATTTTGTTTTACGTCCTTTCTATTTGGTTTATTTGTAATATCTTGCGATAGAGATTTATTTATCTTTTCAACCAAATCTGAATTTTCTACATCACAATGACAATCTTTCACTAAGTCTGGATTAGATATTTGTTTTGAAATATCATTAATCAGCTCATTTTTATTTGTTAATGAATTTTCATTTACCTTTTTTTCAAAGGTATTGTTTTGTTGAGAAAGCTGTAAGATTTCAGCAATATCATTGTCTTCTTTTTTAATTGTTGTTTCTTTATTACTGTCGCTTTTATTAGAAATTTCTACATTGCTGGAAAGTGTAGCCTCATGATTTTGAAAATTGTGAATTCCCATTGAATCAGGTTTATTAATCAGTGTAGTTTTGGTATTTTGGTCAATGACTGGTATCTCAAAATTTTTAGTGGTAAGAGTTGATTTTTTCTCTCCTTCAAGAGAACAATCTACCACAACTGTATTTGAAGCATTATTTTTTATTTCAGTTTCATCAATTTTATCAGATTTATTTTCTTTTAAATCGATCACATTACCAGTGTGGAAATTGGTTGAAACAATTTTCAAATCAATGTTATTCTGTTCTTCCAGTTTACTGCATTTATCTATGTATTTTTCAACTTGCATGTTTTCTTTAGTAGACGTTAACAGAACTTTTCCTGGTAAATTGGATAAATCACAAGTTGTTTTGTTTATTTTGGAACTTTCTTGGCTTGAATGAAGATTTTCCTTTGAATAATCATTCCCTAAATTTCCTGTATGAATATTTGTGTTCTCAGCAGATATGGTTTTATCAGGAGGATCTTGTGTTTGTTTCAAAATATGATCTTGATTGTTAGTTTCTACCTCATTAGTAAATTTAGTCTGTATTTTAATTGGTGGTTTCCATCCTCTCAGTATGTTCCGAGTGGTCCTTGGAGCTGTATCCACTCTATTTGGAGGTTGAGATAAACTATATAGTTTTGATTCAGTTTTTGGAAAATTTACTTTTGGTGGATGCATAGGGTAAGCGATTGGGGTGTTTTTAAATTTCTTTACTGACCGAGTACTGGATGATGTTATTTTTCCTGGAACAAATTGATATAACATATGAGTCATCTAGTTCCAAAACCAGCCATAAAAAAAATTATTGCTACAATCACAAGTCTTGTATTAGCTTTATACTGTAAACCAAAATTTGTTTCTAAAACCGGCCATTATTAAGTGTATTAAATTCCTGAATATTGCATTGAATTCCAAAACCGGCCGTTTTCATAAACAAAAGCTCGGCTCTATTAATTCTAATTTATACCATGGTTCAAACTGTTTGTTGAGTTTTTCAATTGATATTAATTATCTATGAATAATTCCAAACATTTTACAAGTTACTATTGCCATTATTTAGGATTAAAATTATAATTAAATCAGTATATTAATAGCTTTTTAATGAATTTCAATCCAAAAGTTGTTGAGCGAGGCAGAGCTCATAAGAAAGTAAGCCAACCTGAAACATGGAAAAAAAAGGACAAGAGAGAAAGGTAAAATCAATATCAATATTTTTATAGGTTATTTTTTAGAACTAATTTAAGAAGAAATAAACTAAGCTCATAATATGATTGTTGTATCTGTAAGCTATTTAATTACCAGTATAATGTTGGCATATAGGCCCACATTATTATAGGCCTAGCTATTAATTTTTAATAGAAATAGGCTTTCACATTAACTCCCATTTTTTATGTAAGGTGTTTTGCTTTTCAAAAAAGTAGTTTTTATGTATATTTTGTTTAGATATTGTTCTACTGGGAAACCCCCTCTCACACCAAAATGTGGACACAACTCAAAGACATTCAAGTGTGCTACAATAAATAAATGTTACATACAGAATTTCCATGATAGTTTTTATGGCCACCGAGACAGGACATTTTTATTTTAAAACATACACATTGCAACAAACCAACAAGACATCGCCCATCCACCAGTGGACCAATTAGAGAAACTAAAAATGTGACCCTAAAGTATTTTATTAAATTAATAAGGGGCGTTGGACAAAGGTAGCTGTTTGCAGGGATGAATTTTTGAGAGCACTGCTAATCTCAAAACCCAAAGCTCAAGGAATCGTAAAAAGATTTCTTAAAACTGGCAAAATGCCAACTGAAACATGTGGACGTGATACCAAATCAAAGTTACATTCTCACCTATCCGAATCAGTTCAACGATTCATTGAAGGATTTAAGGTTGAAGAAAGCCACTACTGTTGAAGTAAATCAAGTGCTCGTATTTATTTGAAAAGTAATCTATCCATTTAAAAAATGTGGCATACATACAAGGCAAATCACTCCCCTGAACTTAGAGTCAAATAAAGTTTCCTTAGGGAAGTGTTTAACACAAAATATAATATCAGGTTTGGAACGCCATGTACTGATGCCTGTTCAACATGTATTGAGATGATGGAAAGGATTAAGATATAAAATTCCCGAGAATAAGTTAAAATTGATCACAGAAAAAGTTTTCACAATTTAAAAGCGAAAGCATTCTATGATCTTTTCAAAGAGAAAAGACATGGCTGAGTGATTATGTCATTTGATTGCCAAAAAAACCAAACCTTATGGTTTCCTGACTAGGCCTAATACTACAGCCGACAACTATACAAATTTAACTTTCTGTCTTACAAGGAGATTCCAAATCACCTCTAAATCTCAATAATATATTTATCTATCACTGGAATGAATCTGAGTTTTTAAAATGCTCCATTGAAATAGCATCAGCATTATTTCACAGACTTTGCAATACAGACTTTGCCAATATTAAAATACTCTGTCTTATGGCCAATGAGTGCGGGGGCCAAAATAAAAATTCAATAATGATTGGAATGCTTTTTTTGTGGTTTGTTACAAAGGCTCTCAATCATATATCAGAAATTCAAATAGTTTCTCCATGTTTGGACATTCTTTTCTACCACCAGATAGGGTTTTTGCCAGAATTGAAAAGGTGATTCGCAAGCATGAGGTTATTATTGTAGATCCCGAGGATTATGAAAATATATTTACTGAACATGGAACTATTTCTCATATTGGTATTGAGTGCAGAGTTTCGGACTGGAAAACAAGTACTCATGATGTGCTGAAGCCACCAGGACAATGGAATTTTCAGTTTACTCCATCAAAAAGGGTTTTTTCTAAGACTAAATACTACAAGAAATAGTGTAGTGGTCTGTGGTGAAGTGAATTACAGATCTTATTTTGGAAGTTATAAAAGCATAGTAAGAAGAGGTAAGTTGATGATGCATCTAAAACCAAGCATGGTTGACATTGACATCAAAATAAATCCTCTAAAACTAAAGGATGTGGACAACTTGTTGCAAAAACATTTTAGTGTTGACTGGAAAGAGATTATTTCATTACGTTACTATAAGGAAGTCTTAGAGGCACAACAAAAAATAGTCAGCGTAGGAATTGAAGGAGAGGAATAATGTTGTGAAATGTCACATGAGGATATAGGAGCTGCTGTTTGAAATGGCAATGGATAATAATACTTGTTTTTATTTGAATGGGTGCTTTACATTAGAAATAAAGTGTTTGTGATCTTGTAATAACACAATGTAATAGTTGTATTTCAGCGGAAGAAAGAAATAAAAATAAATAATTGTATTTATATTTAATTCAACATAGAACACTAAACAGATTAACTTTAGAGAATTCTAAAAACTGTGTAAATTCATACCTAAGTTCCAAAACTGGCCACATCCAAGGATACATATTTAATATAAATCTTAATAATAAACTAAGATTTATAGGACCAATAGGATTTGTTTCTAAATTGAATCGAAGTATTATAGACAAAAAATAAATAAAATAAAATAGTTCCAAAGAAAAAAGTTTTTGTTGCCTTTTCTACAAAAGTGTGTGATGGGAGATTGCCGGTTTTAGAACTAGATGACACACATGTGCTTTTTTATTAAGCATATTTAATATCTAATTTATAATTTTTTATAAATAAAATCATATCTGACACCTTAGCTCAGTCGGTAGTGTGTGTGCCTAGTGAGCTAAGGGTCTCGAGTTGAATTCCCGACATAGCCGGCAAAAAAATTATCATTGGTGAAATATGGGTTTACCCTTTCACATTGATAAATTAACTGCCAAGGACTGTATGTTGTGCTTGTCTTAGTCTTACGTTAGATTATAAGGCATATGAAGCTACAACAGGCCTAGCAAACAGGTAGTGGAAAATATATGGCTTGAATAAAAAACTGACCCAGGCCATACAGGCTGGAAACAGTAATAGATGTAAAAAAAAATTATGATTACTAGTCAAACTCAAATAGGAAAAGACATTTTTGTCAGCTACTAAAGTTCTAAAACTAAATTTCAATTAAGTAGAGCCCCCATAACCGCTGATTCAGTATACAAGGTTCACTGCTGACTAATTTATTTAGTTTTAATTAAAGAAAAAAATTGTTTATAAGTTTCAAACTAGGCATCAAGCGGGAACCGGCCGTCTTACCAGCAGCACAAATGCGCCTACTATGTAGATACTTTGCTTGACTCATCCTTTGTTCCTATACCTACTCTTTGCCCCAGAATTTGGCGCTTGTCGGCTTCTATCTTCTGTTATGTTCACTTTAGTTACCACAGTAATGTCTTACTGTGAATAATTTATCAACTAAACTTTACCATATTTATGTATGTTACATGAATATCACGTCACACAATAGTTTATTATTATCTGCGGTTTCATGTAATCACGGTAGATTAGGAACATATTACCCGCAGATATGGGGGCCTTACTGTATAGGCCTATTCATACTTCAGGTGATATGATTTTCAAAACTGTCACTTTTGATAGATAGTATTAATACTTATGAAATATTACTAATAATGTAGTAGAATAATAATGCCTATGTTAAGCTTAGAAAAAATATGTTTTTGTTTTCTAAAAAAAATTCCTACTAGAACCTAAATACCTACAAAGCCTAAAAACTAATTTAATTTTTTTAATTAACACTCGACTCTAACACAAGGTGTTACTAATTCTATCAAAGAGGATGAACCAAGTTATTTTATGGAGTGAGCGAGGATTCTCTCAATCAGCAGTGCTATACTCATGACCACTAAGCTACATGAGATAATTTAGGCTTTTTAAAAGTGGGTTATTTTAGCACCGCGTCTTACTGCTCGTTTGGGTTAGTTAATATTATTATTGAAGCAATATTTGTAAATGTAATTAGGTTAAACTTAACATATTATTTTCAGACACAACTAAAATATCATAGCTTGATTTTTAATTTTTTTTTAAATAAGATCTATAGTATATATAATATATTTAATGTTTTAAAACTTATATTTATTTCTTGAAAAGTTTACAAACTTTGAATTGTTTTTGACTTGATATATAATTAATATTGGCCTATCTATATTTCTGTTAATTATGAATTATGGTAGCTCAATAGGAAACTTTATTTTGGGACTATTTTATTGCTATAAGTAAATCCTGAAACTGAAAAATATTGGTATTGAAATATGTTTGTTCTGGTAGACCTATATAGAGGAAATATTCTACTTCAATTTGATTGTATAACCTAAACATGTAGTAAGACGCAGTGATAAAACAAAACTTGATTGTCAAAAATAACTTAAAAAATTATGCTTAGGACTCATTAAATTAATATTTCATATTTTCATTTATTTGAGGTATTTAGCATGCAATTTCCGAGCCGAATGATTATATCAACACACGACTTATAAACTAACTTAAATCTTTAACAGACGTAACATCCAGCCCCCTGTTGTTAATTCATCTCTCTGAAAAGGGAAATTCTCACTACACCAAGAATACATTTTTTTGGCTATGCCAAGAATCAAACCTTGGAGCCTTAGCTCGGAAGACAGATATGATACTGACTGAGCTCAGGTGTCGGACCATAGCAATATTAAATTATTATTATTATTATTACTAACATTAATAACCTAAACTAAGGGTAGGTAAGAGATGAAGAGGTTAGTTTATAAGAAGTGCATATGCATTTGCATGGAGAGAGTGGGGGATAAAAATATACTTTAAAAACCACCTTGAGTTAGCCTTAATATCGTTAAGGTATTGCTAGACTAGCCCCTTTAACTGTGTGACCACCAATCTGTGTGTGTATGCCATTTATTTCACTGCTTTTAATTTGGAATTTGAGCTTTCTCTTTTATTGAAACATAAAGTTTAAAAGGCAATATTCCTGCTTTAAAGATAGTAGGCATTATATACTCATACATCCGACTCTACATACACTCTAAATAATCAAATAAATATAATTTATATGATGTATAGTATTTACAAATCATTATTGCTATCGCATGAAAACTCACTTTTGACTCCATTTTGTATTTGTACTGCTAAAAGCATTGGGTCTGGGATTATATACTTCTTTGGTTTTCTTCTACCATCAACCATTGTTTGTTTAGACATGATGCTGTAAAAATTGGTTCAAAATAGTGTAAGATTAGAGCAGACTTGTGTGTTATATTGTTTTTTTAACATGGTACATATGTGACATCCACTGAGACTAATGAGTATCTCAACACGTGACCCAGGTGAAAATGAATTAGGAAAACCACCCTCAGTACAATTGACCAGGATTCGAACCACAATCTTCCTGTCATCGGCAGTCTATTCTATTGCAAGAGTGACGCCTTAGATTATGTGGTCATCAAAGAAGGTATGTGAGATGGACTGAATCACTGAACTCCAATTACCATTAAAAACCAACTTAAAATAACTAATAAAAGCATCCAATTTTTACACATTTTCCAAGGGAGTACATAGCTTCTAGCCGCATAGCTAGTTTAAAATCATTTAACTGGAAAGAACTTTCCAAATAGCTTCGAGAGACATCTAGTTTTAAAAAATTTGGCATTTTAGAGGAACAATTAAGTAGCTTCTATAGGTATCCTACTTCCAAAATATGTACAGGAGAAGACAACTTCAAACAGCTTCTAGGTTACCCAACTTTTTTTATATATCCATAGTGATGAGGTTTTGCAACTGATTTAAAGTAGCCCTCAACTGGGAAAGATTTGAAACGTGGATATCTAGACGCTATTTGGAGTGGTCTTCACCTGAAATTTTCTGAAAATGATATGCCTCTAGAAGTACCTATTTGGATTTCCTGGAGCCTGGGATTTTTTAAAAATCAGATACCACATATAATTTATTTGAAGTGTTCTTTTTACCAGGATTATTTTTTGTTGAAATCAGGTGCCTCTATAATTTATCTGGAGTTTTTTTAATTGTAGTTAGAATTCAGTGTGCTCTTCTCTCACAAACAACCAAATGATTATTTATTGCATTTGTGTGGGGGAAATGGTTCTTATTGCTTGTCTAAGCTATTGTAAGGAAATTGGAAACGTGTAAAACACCTGGGACAAAGAAAAATGTTGAATTATATGTTTTTAATTAATTATAAAATTATAAAACCCAAAACGAATTGTTGTTTGAACGTCTTAAGTACAATACTACATAATTCTCAACAGTTGGTGTTTTAAGACCAATTATCATTGCTACGGGAACAACACCTACATATAGTTCTTGTTATTTTTTATTGATTCTATATTATTATCAACTGCTGATTCGTTGTTGATAAAAAATAAAATCTTGAAAACGGACATTTTCTATTTATACCCACATTTCTAGCTATTATAGGTTAGCTGTTAAATAAATGGGCCTAGGGCCTATATAAATTTTGAGACAATTTTGTAATCCCCTGGATTTTTTGTTTTAAAATCATGTATGTACTGATAAGAGTCCAACTTTCAGATTCATATCTGAGAATATCAGCGAGTAGGCCTAGGAAGTGTTCTCTATGCTTACAAGGTTGCGCCATCACTGGGCTTCACAAATAACGTACATACTAACAATATATTATCTATAAAATACTGGTTGGCTGGTTAAAATTAGTATTTAAATCCAATAAATAGGTTATTTTTTACACTTTTGAGTATCCTTATATAATATATTAATCTAGTTATTTATTACTAGCAATCCCACACAGGGCTGCCCATGACCCACTGTGGTATAAGAATTATATAAGCCCCGCTCCCCCGCACTGCCCGTGACCCACTGTGGTGTAAGAATTATATAAACCCTCCCCCATGGTGCCCAAGTTCATTTTGAAACATTATCTATAAAACGTAATCGTAAACCCGAGTAAAAATATTTTCTTCAAAAATTTGATAAAAATAACTTAGTTAAAAATTTAAAAATCTAGCTTCGAAGTGCATTTGGACCCCCTTCCGTCCACCTGTTAAAAATTTCAGATCTCTGAATGCCATAGATTTGGCTGAGCATCGCACACAAACAAACACACCGACAGACAAACACTTCCTTTTATTACTAAAGATAGTGCCATAGGCCTATAAACCCATATTAAGATTATGTTTCTAACAATGTAAAAGCACTACTATACAATATAATTAGAGTTATATTGTTACAACTAGGTTTAAAGAGTATCAACACAATTCATTATGTCAAAAACTGCATTCATATTATAATTAAGAAGCAGGAAAGAATATGGTAATAATATGCGGTTATAAATAATGAGCTTATTTACTAAATTAAAGCACTACTATACAATATGATTAGACATTTATATTGTTACAACTAGGTCTAAAGAGTTTCAACACAATTCATTATGTCAAAATCTGCATTCATATTATAATTAAGAAGCAAGAAAGGAATATGGCAGTAATATGTGGTTACAAATAATGAGATTATTTACTAAATTAACTCTAAACGTAAACATAATACTATAACTTAGTTAATGTTTTGAACCACTCTTAAGATTAATTTTAAATTTAAAAAAAACTTTGTGACATTAACAAGCGGGTTGACTCATGGAGCAAATTTGTTCCTAGATTCCATATTCAAAGTACATCTATATTTAAAAAAAAAAAAAAGAATATTATTTAAAATCTGGTTTTTTGCTATGAAGCAAACAAAAATGATATCAAAAAACATTACAAATTAAGATATGCCCTGCGAATAGTGATTTATTTATCAGTAGTAACTAAATTAATTATTATTTAATTTGTCAAACTGTAAAAATTATATTTGCGTATATTTTAATCTTAATAGATAAAATGTTAGTTCAACCAGCATTTGCTTGTATAGGTATTAATAAATATAGTTTCGCATTAGTCGGAGTACAAAATTCTACACCTATTATCTAATAGGTACTTTTGTTTGATGCTATACATTGTTTGAATCTTGTATTTAAATTCATTTGTCCTTATCATTGTTGGTATTATCAATACGCATTAAAAAAATCGACTCTATAAGGAAAAGGATAAAAATAAACTAGCCTTTTGGTATGAACATTTTGTAGAATAATTTCAACATTCAATTTTTAAAATATATTATTTACATACACCTATCTATTGTATGACTAGCTTAATGCATTTCTTTACCTATGTCTTAATGTATAATATACAGGGGCAATAATTTAGAAATGTACAGGTCATAGTGCTGTCAAAAACTGGTGCACCAACATTAAAACAGTATATTTTTCCCTAGCGTTTTAACATTATAATTAAAAAACGACTGTTAAAAGCTTGGTTATTAAAATATTATTTAAATAAGGCACTATTGTCATCAATATATTAAATCTATTTAAAACAAAAAAAAATTATATAATTATTTTGTTTTTGGGTATAAAAAGAAAAAATAATGTCTTAACTTTGAATTTTTTTTCCTAATTCATAAAGTGTTCATTAATAAATTTTTGTAGGCCCCCGGATTTGTGAAGGCTCTGCGGCGTTATCCCCGATTGTGCCCTTTTAAATCCGGGCCTGATAATATTATATGGGCGTCCGATATATCTACTAATACTTAACATTGCACATTCAACTTTATTAATAATTTCATAAAGAATAATAATAACTACAATACACGATATTAAAGTTTGATCAAAGCAATTAAAATTATATTTAAAAACTCATATATTATCCAATGCCTCTCTGTTTGAACCTTTTTCATCCACACCATCCAATAATCCGTTTTTATTAATTATCACTTTCAAAGCCACCTCAAACTTTAATTTTGGTACATTTCCTATATCACACAATTTTTATCAAAATATTAACTTATGACCTTGAAAAAACTACTAGACTAAAGTTAATGAAAGTCTGTGTCTGTTGTTTATTTCACTGTTGCTAATAGGCTTTTTTGCGTATTATAAAAACAATAAATTAAAACTAATTTTATGTAGTTTTTTTTACAAATGATGCATGCTATATTATGTCTATGTGGCTATGTCATCAAGACTGCCTCTTGAAGAAGCTTTCCTAGATGAAAGAGAGATATTATGCTGTTTCCTATCCAATATCAGTGAAAAAAGTATATTTAAAAAAACCCAGCAAAAGACAACATTCTCGTTGCTGTATAAGAGATGTCAAATAAAGTGGATCCCGAATTTGTGCCTTATTTTAGGAGACGAGAATAAATTTCCACACTTGAAGGTGTACTTGTGTGGGGTTCTCATGTAATTATTACTAAGATATGACATTATTAAAGAATTGCACGTTCATCATTCAGGCTTTATGAAAATGAAATTGTTAGCTAAAGCAATATGTTGGTGGCCTAGGATGGATGGCAACATCAAGAATACCTTAAAAGGTTTTGAAACATGTTGATTTACAGAAAACCTTGGACAGTGCAAGTATTTGACCCCATCATCCCCATTTACTACCACAAATAGGACATTTGAGATGGTAGATATAGATAATGTTAAGTATCAAAATCACATGAAATTGGTGCTAGTTGATTGATATTAGTTTAGTTTAGGATTGAAGCATGGATTGGTAAAAGGGCTACTGCGCAAGAAACTGTCCCCAAACTGAGAGTACTTTGCTACATCAGGCATGACTGATGCAATTGTGTCTGTTGATAGTTTGCCTTTTAATCCAGATTAATTGGTTGATTTTTTCTTTAGTAATAAAATCAAAGTAATAAAGTCATTCTCCGTATAATTCTCGATCAAATGGTGATGTGGAAAAAGTAGTTTAAATGGTAGCCAGTAAATTGAAGAAGATAGTATGCTAAGCCCCTGGCGCTACACATGACCTTTTATTAGTAATCTTGTTGTTTCACTGTAGAAATACCCCAAATACACTGACTGGTGAGAGCACTGCTGAACTAGTACATCGATTTGATCCCAAAACATGATTGCACTTGCTAAAACCAAGGTTCAGTAAGTTACGCAACTCCATCATTCATCAAGAACAACAGAAGGGGTTCTTCCAACAATAAACCGTCAAACCAAAGATGCCAGGATATAATGAGTTTAGACGGTAGCCAGCGTCTTCCTTAAAATATGCAGTAAAGTGACATACCTTGTTTAATGTAATGAAACAAGTAAAGAGCGAGTTTTTCATACAAATCAGTTGAGGAAACTAACGTGTGAGTTGCCAAACATAGAATGGCAACTAACTGAATCTCTCGTCCATCCAGAACAACTGTCTGTTCTGCCACGGGAGCCTCTAGAAATTAATAGACCCCATTATCTCAAATGGTTAGAAACCTTGAGGCAGAGGACGATTCAACTCTAATAGAAATACAATCTCCCGCATTAGTTAAGCAAAGGCCTGTGTCATCTCCGGTCCAGCCATGGGAATTCTGGAGACACCACCCGTGGCCATGTCCTGCGAGGTTCGTCCATGAGAATATGGCCTCCAGAGAGACCGAAGCTTAAATATGGTGCAGTTGTATTACCATATTTACTATTATAGTTTATTATTATTTAGTAAGGGAAGAATGTTTAGTATTATTGGTATTTGAGTTGGTAGTTTAGGATGGTGATACATGTGGTAGGACTGAATTCAACGAGTCAGCTAAGACGAAAATATACGTTCTTGATTTCATATTTGTTAATTGATTATTTGGTTTTCATCCAGAGAGACCGAAGCTTAAATGTGATGCAGTTGTATTACCATATTTACTATTATAGTTTATTATTATTTAGTAAGGGGAGAATGTTTAGTATTACAGGCTTTTGAGTTGGTAGTTTAGGATGGTGATACATGTAGTAAGACTGAATTCAACGAGTCAGCTAAGACGAAAATATACGTTCTTGATTTCATGTTTGTTAATTTATCATTTGGTTGTCATCCTAAAACCCAGTCTCAGTATTAATACAGGGCAATTATTGAGTTAGACTATGCTTTGTTGTATCGCTTATATTTATTGTTTCCAACAATGTATATTCTATGCCTTCGTTGTGTTTTTGTAATAATATAATAATAATTTCCTACAGTTAATTATTTATTCTTTCAATGTAAAATAATTATTAATAACAACGCTTAGCTAATTATTGCCTAATATTTTTCAATGTTTAAATAAGCTTGTTCACACTGTATTCAAACAGATATATTCTTTTGATATATAAACAAATGCATAAGTTTTCGATCATTTTAGTTAAATACTATTTTTTTGGTCTATCTGTTGATTTACTTACCTTGAGGGACTATGTTAATAACACCCTTATTATACCTATTATTTCCAACACCATGCTTGAAGCATAGAGGACTAAAAATCTTTATTTATCAATCTTTGTAAACATTACTTTCTCTATGGCATCCCAGACATCACTGTACTTTCAGTAAATAATTTCTGCTACGCTGCTCCAGTCAGCCATGTTGGAGTGCAAGTTGCTAATGTCAGTGATGTGTTATTGGTGATATTAATGTTAAAAAGTTTTTATGTGCAAAATAAAGTGCTATAATAATTAGTGAAAAACATAAGTGTTTTCAAAAATGAGTTGGGGAACGGAACTTTGGGTACGTACCAATGTTATCTTACAATTTGACGTTGGAGGAACCCATAGATGGGTGTTGTGTGCCCTGAGGGATTATTTGAGTTTAATATGGAAATAATTACCTAAATAAATCATTGACGGTGTCATTAGATTATATTTTTAGTATTATTTTGTTTACTGAACTTTGATTAATCTATTAGGTCGACTGCTCTGTTCATAATTGTAATCGTTAAAAAATAAATAAGTTCCATGCTGACATAGCTAAATTATTTAACAAATTGAAAAGGCAATTTTGAATAGATCTACTATAAAATACTATATATATAAAATTATGGACCTATAAATACGTCAATAGTAATGTTTCTAGATTTGTTTATTTTAAGTACCTATATGCCTACCAAAACCGGATCACTGTGCCCTCATAAATTTTTAAATCTTCGTTTAAACTTGTTTCATATCTTTGCATAAGAGGTCTTCTTGCTTTTTAAACTTGATTTGTGTTTGATTTTTCAATACAACAGTCCTTTTTCCCCTAATTGTTAACCCAATTTTCATTGGCGCTTTAGTTTAAATTCACATTGTCTAATGAAACGTTTCTGTAATCCTAGAAATACCTAATTAGGTACACAATTTAAATTTGGCGAATAGTAGGTGAAGGTGTAGTCCGACTCAAGTGGGCGGGATTCTTCAAGTTTTTTTAAATATCACTCTCATATCAGGGAAATTTAATAGGATTTTCCATTTAACTTATACATTCAAAAACTAAAGTAAATTCCACTGATAAAAAATTAATGGCCTACTTATTGTAAAATCTATATAGTTTTAGAAATTAAAAAAAAATCACCTTAATCACAGAAGACTGTTAATAGGCCTGTATAAAAGGATGTCGCAACATGGCACCAAAGGTGTTTTAATACACATTTGTTGGCATTTTTATTATTATAAACTAACTCTACCGAACAAAACCTAACCTTTCAGGCATTTACAACATACTATTTTTTCAGAAATTTCCGGATCCTAAAATATATTGCACCAAAATATTTTTTAAACTGGCCACAATTATTTTACACTACCTATTAATGTTATCATTGGTAAGAATCACACGGTAAAAATATTTTCTCATAATATAAAAAAATATCCTGATAACTCTCGGTAGGCCTACTGGTACTATTTACAATTTTTATTCCATTATCTAGGTTTGGGAGATTTATTTTAGATTAGATTTAAAACTTATAATCTACTGTTAAACATGGTGATTTGAGCCCTGGTTGCTGACTAGAGCCCAAAAAGAAAAAAAAAAATTTCCCCTAACACTTCTTAATTTAGGTTGTAGGCTAATTCAAATATAATTATCTATATTTAGGCCTACATAAACATTCATATAGCCTTGAATGTTTTCTACATTTTAAACACTTTTTTAACACTTAAATAAATAAATTTTTATACAATTCTAAAAAATCAAAAACTGCGCTATAGCTGTTACCTGTATACCAAGAAAAAAATATCTCTCAGAGTGGTATATCATTCTTGAATGTTGGCAATGTGTTTAAGTATTTGTTCACATAGTTTTCAGATTTTTAATTTCATCAGCTTTTTAATATAATGCTGGGTTCATTTCACCCCATCTTTTTTTGTGTGTTTATGGGGTGACTTATATCAATGTTGAAGTTAAGCTAATCAATGAAGGTCAATTAACTTTTTGTGAAAATTATTAATTGTCATGACGATGAGTGGTCCACAGGGATATAGAGGTGTTCTGATAAACAATAAATTTTGTGCTATATCAATGATGTGTGAAAAATAATTCACCTAACCTTTCAATTCTTGTGGTGTGTAGGCCTAGAATGTACCAGAAATTGAGAATTGGCAGAGTAAAAAAACAGAGTAAGGGTATAAAACTAACAGCGAAAAAACTATGTTTACAGTTCAAGAAATGTAGCACTCCTTAACCTGCAGACTTGAAATTTGATATTCTTTACTTGTCTATAAATTGGTGAAATAATTAAACCAGAAACTATATTGTTAATAAGGCACAGCTTAGACATAACATACAGTTAACTAAGATGATTTGAGTAAATAATCAACCCTTTATTTTTAAGTATATTTCACTCATAGGAATATAATTAAAATAATAGGCTGTGTTCATGTGACCCCAACTTATGGGGTGAGATGGGCCAGCCACTTAAAAAAAATGTAATACTTCATATAATTTATTTTTAATCAAGTGGTCTTTTGTACAACATAAGACTCAAGTTTTAGGATACAAATTGTTCTAGCTAGTTTTCAAATTTCATAGATTCTTACAAAGAAAGTTGAAAAGTGGGGCCAAGTCATTATGGCTTATGGTATTTATTAGTTTTCTGCAAAATATTTTAAATAGTCTATAGCCGGCCAACTTATGTTTTTTAAATTTGATTTTGTAAATACTATATCTTATAGTTTTTATTTATTTTCATATTTTCATAGTGTACAATTTGTTGTCTTGGAAATGTATATGCGAGGTTGTCTAGCTGTGTTTTGATAGGTTTTTGTCTTGAAATTACAAAAATATAATTTTACATTCATTTGTGGGCTTGGGTGGTTAAATTTTTGTCTGTTAAACGATTTTCTACATTTTTAGAAAACCACCATCAAAATAACATTCGATAGGCTACATCAGAAATAAATATGTAGACTATAGTCCATTTTTCATATAACCAATAGAAAATCTACCTAAAAGATATTTATTTTCATGTAATCATAGGTCAGGTCATATCATCAGCTGTCACTTTTGATGGATATAGCCATGGAATATTAAAATTTTATCAATGTTGACTGCAAAAAAATGTGTAAGTTATTTTCTAAAATATACTTGTGGAAATTGAACTATATCATTGATGGTAGTGGGCCTATAACATAAAGAACCAGTTAAGTAGAGACTTTTATGTTATTTACTAAATGTAGGATATTTATTTAGGATGAAACAACACTAGTTACTTAGCCTAACCTTGAATTATAGAAAGTTAAAAAAAATTAGTAATTTGCACAATAAAAATAAGAAAAACAAAATGGGCTTACACTGGCTAAAGCACCAAGTGAACATAAGGTTGACCTACTTACAGTCCAATTTTCAAAGGAAGGGGCTTATTTATCCAACAGCTAGAAAAGTTACTAGATCCACTTTCACATATTTTTATATCAGGTCATTGGCTCTGAGGCTGTCATTCTTAAAATATATTATTTTTTACCTATTAAATAACACTAATAATATTATAGGTCCCTACATGATAAAATGTGATCACTGCAAAAAATATGTTAATTCTCTTCCAACTAAAATCCTACTATAATTGTTTGTATATTGAAACTTTTTTAATATAACAAAATAGTGAAACCAATAATCATCCATTTCAGTGGCTGCATGGTCTAAGGCAGGCATGTCAAACTCATGGGCCACTTGCGGCCTTATCCTGGATTTTTTGCGGCCTGCAAACCACCTAATGAACCATCATGCAATGTGGCTCTTTCTTTTAATAAACATTGAGGAAATACATTTTTTAAATGTGATATTTGGGAATTTTGCCTAGCTCGGAGAATTGCATATGAGGCTGCTTTATACCAAATGTGTAGTCTTTCTTATAATACATGAATAAATTCTCAAAAATTGTTAAATTTGTGCATCATGTATGTTTACTGTTTGGCAGCACACATATCTGATGATTGTGCATCACATGTCTATCAACTCTGTAATACAGTCGGCTCAAAATTGTAAATTTACACAAACACTATTCTATGTGGATCATTTCTGATTAGACATTAATGGAGATAAAAAGTTAATAGACGATCCTAATACAGAACATTGTTGAAATATTAAATGATATTTGTATAAAAACTGCATTGAAAAGAATGTTGTTGACCATTTTAGAATGCATAGCTAAGCATTTAGCACAAATTTTTATTCTGTTTTAATAGGAACATACTGTAGTTATTAACAAGAAACTTTGTGGTTTTGTCCCCCATCGTCACCACAGATAATTTCGAGTGATCATTCAAATACGAATGCACTGCACACACTTATGTTATATCTTGGTATTTTCTCTTTAACTTCCATACCTCGCGTGTGCCGAGAGTTGAGTTGGGTTGGCTCTGCTATAATGTATGCTCTTAATAGGCCTAATATTTAGCCTAAGACTAATACCAATATTCATATCTCAACATTTTATTTATGTAAAAATATCAGTAGCAATTGTATTTCTTTTAGAAATAATTAAGTCAGGAATGAGTAACTTTTTGGAATGTTTCTTCACAGACTCCTTATAAGGCTGCACACCTCATGTAGGCTAAATAATTTTTTTGCCCCAAAATATTGTAACTGTGTGTCAATCATAGCTAAATAGTTTGATAACTTAAGATAGTTTTTTTAACATTATGCTTTTAAAATAACGATTTTATATTTTAATTACTGATTAAAATACTTGACATTGGAGAATGTACTGTGCCTAAACAATGAATTATATTATTATGAAACATTATTGGTTAAAACATTTTGCAAAAAGGTAAAGGATATGGAGTCACTTCAACAAGCCTTCGACTCCCGACTCCTTTAGATTTTTCTACTGTCAGTTTCCGACTTCTTCAGAAATTGCTAATGTGTATTAATAAATAATAACAAATTAACTACATTAAAATCCTCTAATATATGGGAAGCTTATTTGTCATTGGGAATTAATATTTGAATAAATTTGACAATCAAAATTACAAATATTGGTCCTAAAGAATAAAAAATTTATAAAATTAAAATGATACACTTACCACACATAAAATTAAAATTATAATATATTTATCATATATTGTTATAATATTATAAGTTTTTATTTTGAAGCCAGATTTGGTTCATTTTTTCCAACTCCACCCAATATTGCTTGACTCCAACTCCAGAGCCCTGGCCTGTGGCCTCTTTGGCTTACGCCTTGAGGGATGCTGAAAAATAACCTTGAGAGCAACTGGTCACATGTTAAGACACTGTTTTTAAGGCCAACCCTTCCTGTGCCATTCATTCCTCTAGTTTCGCCCTAGTTTAAGGCTGTTCACGGCTGTTTTAAACATATTATATTTTGATGGGAAACCATTTCTATTGTCTTGATTTAACACACATTTGTTCTAAAATAAACATTGTGGAAGAGTTTTTCTAATATTCTCATTAAAAATTACCACCATATTTATTGAAATATTGTTTCATATGTGTAAAAACCTCAATAAACATTAATAAACACACTAAAGTTGTTTCTAATAACAATATAGTTGCCAAGGAAGGTCTCCAACAGTAAGTTATTTTAGGGCAAAAGTCTCTTTGTCAAGAGATTACAAAATGATGGGTGACCTGGCGGTCTAGGGGTAAGGTGTCGGACTTCTATGCCGGGGTCCGGGGTTCAATCACTGATTTATCTGATTACCAAACCCTTCCTTCACCTCTGATAAGACGTGTATTAATCACAACTTGTGAATGTGAGGAATGCCAGGTCAGGCCTCCACCGTGGTTCGGATTCCACGTTAAACTGTAGGACCTCCATTTCATCTCACAATCACCCTACCATTACACATTAATTAGCGTAATTGCGTATAACCCGTATGGGTATTAAGACGCGCTGCTAATAATAATAATAATAATAATAATAATAATAATAATACAAAATGATTTCCTATAAAAAATTTTTTTTATAAAACCTGTGATGCACTGAAGTCTGGAGGACCTCAATATCTCAATGTATACAAGATTGTTTTAACAATGTTTAGAGAGGATCGATTGTGCAAACATTATCGTGAGTCACGGTGACGTGTCATCCTTATTCCCTTCCTCTATGTGGAATTCCTCTGTGCTCCCCTTCACTTCCCCTCTTCTTACAACACTCAAAAGCTTGAGAGGACTGGCCTCATAGATAAAATACGTATTTTTTTGCTGCAAACATTGTTAGTATTTTACTGTATTATTAGTTTTATTTAATATAGGCTACTTTTTAATATCTATTAAACGTGACCGTTGCATATGACAAAACTCCGCGACGTGAAAGTAAATATAGTAACGTTTTTTAGAGGTCAAATATCTCTTCCTATGAATATTGAACTGTAGATCGGGTCTTCCACCGGTTTTCTACTATTTTTCCAAGCGAATGCCTTTACAATTAGGCCTACTCTTACACTAGCAATTACTCTTAATTTTATACAGGTCTTAAGATATAACCTTTTTTATTGGTTTATGTAACGAAAACTAAAAAATATATTAGCACACGACTTACACACTAACTTAACATAGGACATTCACATTCAGTTGTATTTTATGGGGGCGTGATCTCGCGGTTTAGTGTATGTGTTACTGTGAATACGCTGAATTCGTTATTTTGTAAAATGATCAGTGAATGAATAGAATCACGGATAGCGATGGTTTATTTAACAATTAATAGGATTTATCTAAATTTACTAGTGGTTTTATAAATTTCCCAATGCAGTCTGGTAAAAGTATGAAACATGGACTGTATTATCTACATTTACCGGTGATTTTATACAATATCTAGTGTATATGGATAAAAATATAGAACATAAATCAAAACTAACCAAAACTAACCTAGTTTTACCTAAGCCATGTTTGATTTTCAACAGGTCTGAAAAATTAACTGAACAGGCCGGCAGGTTTCCCCCTACACGATCAGTTTTACCTGTCAGACCGGACGGGTGTTACCGCACGGTGAACTAGTACCCGTGTAAGGGACCCTTAAAATATCTTTATTATAAAAATTGGACTGTAACAAAGAACTACTAAAGCTAACATAAAAATCTGTTTGATAATCTCGCGGCAAGTAGACTAACAACTAATTCCTGGAATTCCTCTTCTTCTACACCCCCTTCCCCCCCTCCCCTCCCCCAGATTAAATAAAACTCGTGTAACACAGTCTTTATTCAGAAAGTCTAATGCACTGTGAACACCTTTTATGTTCAATTTGTGAGAGTCTGGGAGGAATTTGTTGCGATAGCTGAAAGGGGTTTGAGGTGGAAGGGGGGGGGATACTCCGAGATCGTGGGAAGAGTAGCAGTGCTCTTTATATCATCATCTTTTACGATTAAGGTCAGAAATGCCTTTGTCGTTTGAAAATATGTTCAGGCTACAAACTTTTCATTCTCACAAACGGGTTGACTGGGTATTCTGGTCTCTTTTATGGACCTGTACCTGTACTGCTGGGCAGGTGCAAGAAGTACAGCCAACAACAAAAGCATTCCTAGCTTCCATAGAGCATCATTCCTGATGGGATGACTTGTTTAGCAGAGCCGTACCGAGGAGTGTTTTGGGGGTTTAATCACCCCACCTTCCCGAAATTATTATTATTAATAATAATAATCAGGACCCTTGTTTTAATGCTATGCCTAACAAGCAATGCTTATGTATACATAAACTCATTTTATGATACCTTTGTTTTAAAATGTTTATTTTATTGTAGGCCTATATTTGTTTAATACGTGTAGGTATGTTTTTTTAATTGTCTATTTTATTTATTCGCATTCAAGACGATTGTGTGTAGTCGAAACAATAACAAACACAAATCGACGACACTCCTTAGAAAATCGTTGCACTAAAATTGTATCAGTTAATAAATGGGGTATTTATTCTTCATTTTAACGCTCCATATCATCCGCTTCGGTGGCCACGTGGTCTAAGGCGGTACTCTCGCAATAGACTAGACTGCTGATGGCGGGGGAGATCGGGTGTATTGAGGGTGGTTTTTCTTAAACGGTGCTCCACGTAAATGCGGCTACATATCCTCAAAATTCAACCTTCCTCATCCCTAGCTCATTAAGATAATCAGTACATAAAAGGGTATAACTCAAATGGGTATTAAGACGCGTTGCTAATAAACAAAACCCACCGCATATCGTTATTGATATATTATTTTATCATTTCGGTGGAGATGAGGGCAGTGTTAAACAGTGGCGGAACCTCATTTGTGTGAGGGGGAGTTAAGAAAAAAGTATGTTAGGGCTTTTACCTCTACCCCTCCCACCACTCTCCCCAATGTATTTTTTTTAATAACACCTCGTCCAGGTTATACGCACAAGTACTAATAAATTACGTTAGTGATTTATGGATGATTAAGATTGAATTTAGGTGACCTGGTGGTTTTGGGGTAAGGTGTCGGACTTCTGTGCTGCGGGTCCGTGGTTCTATCCTTGATCCCGGCACATGTTTATCTGATTGCCAAACCCTTCCTTCACGTCTGACAAGACGTCTATTAATCTCAACTTGCAACTGTTTGGAATGCCAGGCCTCCACCGTGGTTTGGATTCCACGTTAAGCTGTAGGTCCTCCATTTCATCTCACGATCCCCCTAAAATTACACATGATCGTAAGTTCGTATAATCCGAACGGGTAGTAAGACGCGGTGCTAATAATATTAATAATATTGAATTTAGAGGAAGTGTGGCGGGAAAACCACCCTCATTACTCCCGATAAGAATTTGAACCTCGATCTCCCTGTAATCGGTACAGTATAATCTATTGCGAGAGTGATGCCTTAAACCATGCGGCCACCAAAGCAGGTCTCCCCGGTAAATGTTTAAAAATTGGATGTCATTAGAAGCTATTTGGAGTGCTCTTCGCCTGATGTTTTTCTGACATCTTTCTCGAAGTCATTTTGAGAAATGTATTACGTTAAATATGATAAACCGCTTTAAATACATGTTAAAAAATTATATAACGATAAAAGACTAGCTGTGGCAAAATAATATTCAATACCAAAATTGGATTAAATTGGAATGTTGCACCTTATGATTACTCTCGACACACAATGTATTAAATTATTGACATTTATTTTGTATTGAAGATTGAATATTAAAAAAACACACATTTAATGTTATGCTTCTATAGTAATTCACTTTTTGGGTTCAGCGTAGCCTTTCGAATTGTTTGGCAACTATATACTATCCGTCAAGTAGATCAGGGTTGGACTGGGCCCTCCAAAAGGACGTGAAACTTGTATTTTTAGAGGGTGTAAGATATTTTGAAGAGCCCAATTTTTTTTTTTACCTATTTACTGTAAAATAAATATACGAGTGCTGGTAGAATTCAATAATATTCATTGATAATAAAAAATATTGGTAGTTCCAGCAAGGACTTTCAATTTTTTTTTTCCCATGTGTCTCAAAGCATTGTTTAATATTGTGAATTGCATAGGTTATGTTCAATCAATAAATATAGTATAAATTCATGGACTAGGTGAATTTTATTTCACAAAAGTGAAAAAACATCAAACATTCAAGGAACACATTGTACAAGATACTATGCTATATCCTTGGCAAGGAACCTTGTACTATTTGGATACAGCCTGTTTCAACAAAATCCGTCCTGAGCATACTGGGTTCGTCTCGGAAAAAAGGAAGTGCAGACATCACACACCCAATTACCTCAACTAAACCTAACTTTTATCAGCGCTGAATACAAGTCCCTTCAAAGAAACACATTCCAAAATAAATTTTCATTTTCACGCCAAGGCTAAGCTTTAAAAATTTTTTAAATTATTAAATGAATTAAACTTTACTACATATTCAAATACTGAGATCTTAACACAACTCCCTCCCCCCTTCACTGGAATAAGTTTTGAACGTTCTCTCTATCACCCTTTTCCATTTCTCTAATTAACTAAGTGTAGCCAGTAATATTAAATGGACATTACATGCATTATTATGTATGAAAGGGATCTATTTAGCCTCCTTTCATCAATATAATTATTATTATCTTCACATCACCCAACGAAAATACACTCGTATGGACAAAAAAATAAATATGGTAGCCGAAAGTTTAAAAAAAGATGATGCTTTTTGGAAAATCTATATGGAATCAAAACTAACTAGATTTTATTAAAATTAAATATTTCCAGAGCCAATAGAGCCTAACCTCACTAGAACAATGAACATTTCAGATCTTTGCGTGTCGTAAACTTGGCTGGGTATTGCCCACAGAAAACACACACAAACACTTCCTGTTATTATTATATATAGGAACAAAGCTTATTCAATGTAGACTTTATTCAAACACTTTGAGAGCCTAAAACTTCAGGCAGAGGCGGCCGAATCGACCTAAAAGAGTGACACATGCCAGGGTGGGGAAAGTAATAGAGTGGTGGGGGTATTTCCTCTCCTCAAGCAGGTACTCAGTTCGAGGAGGAGGATAAGAAGACCCAAAATGAAATTTGGTCTTCTATTTTGCCGCACCTTGAGGCCATCTTTCAGATTCGTATTAGATAATATCAGAGGACTTGTATAGGGGGAGCCAATTGTATCTATGGAGGGCGATGCACCCCCTTACCCTCTCGATTTCCCCGCCCCCTGGTAATACACATCCCTCCTCGAGTTGGATACAGTCACGGACAGCCACCTCTTCATCAGCAGCTGGTTCAGAATTCAACAGGGAGGGTTGTCTTGAAGGTCAGACTATTCAGCGCACCTGACGGCCCGCGAGCAGCATATTCACTGCCAAGGCCACGTCTCTTCCCGCCCTGTAACAAACGGTTTCATTTGAAATGTTGTCTTGTTCCTTTCGTCAACCTGTCGCTATCGACTCCCCTTCCTCCACAGTCCGTTAAACCTACTTCAAACGTATTCATGCAAACGGTTGTTGTATTAACGTAACTCTCTTGACCGTTGGCTAACTTCATTAGAGCTTGTATTTTACCGACATATATTTTTCTTTTTTGTGTACGAAATATTATTATTATTATTATTAGCACCGCGTCTTACTACCCGTTCGGATTATACGCACTTACGCTATTATGTAATGGTAGGGTGATTGTGATATGAAATGTAGGACCTATAGTACTTATGATTTATAAAAGTTATTAAAACAATTGTTCTATATCTATGCGTAAAACGTGTAATATATAACTGTCACTTTTGATAAAAAATTATCAATACCTACAGTATAAAATAACACTTAATAAAATAAAATGTCACAAATCTTGGCTAAATACAACCAAATATGTCTGTATTTGCTCAAAGCTCTTTACTACCAGTGGCGTAACCGCGGGAGCTAAGCGTTTTTTTGCCCCCTCTCCCTTTTCCGTCCTTAAAAAATATCATTATTTTTCTTAATAAAACACAGGAAGTATGTACATACAACTATAAAATAAAGAGCACTGAAATTGAGTCTAATCTATTATTGAAATTTTAAGAGCAATCTTACATATTCTTAAGGTAAACCATCATACATATTAAAAGTGGCCCTTAAATTTAAAATTGTATTTAAAAAAACGTAGATGCATTATATTTACCACCAACCCTCACGTCTAAACTTATGGATGCACCACTGTGCTCGTCCTTGATACCATAACACACTCGAGTAAAGTTTTTTCTTTAAAATTTAAACTTTATTTTGGCCCAGAATTTCAGGGTCAAAAGTCTCCAAAGTTTAGAGAATAGAAAACAATCGCGAGCATATTTGGCGCTAAAAACCAGAAAGTAACCTTAAAGTTTGTATACTTAATCGAAGACAAACGCTTCCATTTCGGGAGGCTATGCAAAAAAAAACCTCCCTATAAAGTCTGTTCATCGTAGGAATTTTTTTCTGAAAAGCCTTTTACCCCACCAGAAATATGTTATATAGTAGGATATTGGTAGGAAAAAAGACCTTTCAGAGATTAATTCCGTCCGTGAATGGAGTATAATTGCATTATCTTATGCTTCTAGAAACAGAAAACAATAAAACCAAATTTAAAGTATGTACATACACTTAAGGTCACACCTTGGTTTTGACGTTATTTTATTAGTATAGTTGGTAACCTGGTGGTCCAAGGGTAAGGTGTCAGACTTCTTTGCTGGGGGTCCGCAGTTCAATCCTCGGTCCCGGCACAGATTTATCTAATTACCAAACCTTTCCTTCACCTCTGACATGACGTGTATTAATCACAACTTGTGAATGTGAGGAATGCCAGGCCTCCACCATGGTTCGTATTAAACTGTAAGTCCTCTATTTCGTCTTACAATCACCCTACCATTACACATGATCGTAAGTGCATATGATCCTAACGGGTAGTAAGACGCGGTGCTAATAATAATAATATTAGTATGATACTTCCGCTCACTTTTTGCGAAGTATGAGTGAAAAAGTAACGGTTTAGTGTACCCAGTTAATTTATACAAAACTAACAATACAAATCACGAAGGTTTGTGCGACATATTTTTCTACGGGTGACTGGGTTAGAGTGTCCCATGAACCACTGAGGACGATCAGCGCCTCGCCTATCCTAACGGGGGTGATGGGACGTATGTGGGACTTACCAGGGTCGATCAATTAGTTCCCGAATGAAAGTATGGACTGGACACGGTATCTTGCCATATAAAAGATTGCCCAAGTTTCCGGAAATTATCCCAAATATTTGCAGAGGCTTTTTTTTTAACGTACCAGGGTGGGTTAGAAATAGTTCTGACACTTGTTCTAAAATACCTGTATTGTACCTATAATATAAAATCCATGCCGTGTCTGCCTTCCCGGTAGGGTAGAATGTTGAAATTTGACATAGCATTTTATGGGAATCCGAAAATGATGTGAAAAATCCTAAACCTGAAAAATGGACAAAGAGGCCGAACCTGTTGCCTCAAAAAGTTCCTCTGCTTACCTTCTGGGCCAAAAAAATCGTTTGTCTCATTGTGGAGAAATTCGATTTCAGGGGCCTTATAACACTGCTTAACACAATCCTGATGTAATTTATTTTTGAGATTCCAATCAGTTGACCCTAAATAAATATCTAAATAGTATTAAAAAAATATTCGAAAATTATTTTCCGTTTAATCTTAAAGACATTTTATATCTGGTGGTTGTCAAGGCCGGTTAACAAGATTCCGTCATTGTTTTTTCAAAATTTGAATCGGCTGCAATTGATATCCACAAGGAAGATAGCTTAGAGAAGGGGAGACATAATTTTTAAAAAACCTTTAGGGAAGTTACAAAATGAAAATTTGCCAGGAATGTAGCCAGGGAACATTCCAAATAACACAATTAGTGTTTTTTTAGAAGTGGGAGATTGTGAAATGAGGTAGAAGGGGGTTTCTGAATTGCCAGAACTAAAAGAACTACTTATCATTGTGCTAGAAGATTGAAATTTGCCAGGAAGGTGTAAGGACTGCCCAAAAACTTGCCCAAATTTTGGATTCACATAGTCTCAATATATAAGCTGTCACACTTTATGGGAAATGATCATTGACCATTATTAATAATCGTTATAATTATATACCTAGCTATCACATTATTCTAACACTTAATCCTACCACATCGGTGCTCACGAGGGTTAAGGCGTCACGCTCTTCCTTTGATCCGGTTTACCGGCGACGGGAAGTATGATTGCACTGAGGGTGAATTTTCCTAAATGGTTTTCCCCACTCTGCCTCCGCTTACACGCGTACACTTTCTCGAAATTCTCCCTCTCTCATCTCTATCCCATTGGTGTAAAAATACGTAGTTTCCCGGACGGGTAGTAGCCTAAAACGTGATAATAAAAAAACTCTCTTGCTATGTACTTGTATTTCTAACCGCCCGGTTTTAAACTGGTCTTGTTGATTTATTATTGTTGACATCTGATAGTGAATTGGGTAATTAGTTGATCGTTTTACTTTAATCGACTCTAGGTCATTCGGGTTCGAAGTGATTGCGGAGCGGCAAATAGGAAGTTGTGTGGCGCGAAATTTCGACGAGGGACGGCAACGTCGCGTGACCTTGGCGGTCCTCACTTTGACTATGCATGTAGGCCACTGGGAATTAATCTCTCTCTATACTGTACTAAAAGAAAAAAAATACACTACTCGGCTTGCGGTCTCTGTCCTACTGAGATTGGCGTTTCCTCTACCACGCGAACACTCGTCACGTTCGTTATTATGGCACACCGCCGTGTAGGGTCGGCCGTGCGTAAAACGATAGTCTCTTGACTCTCTCGGGAAGTGGTCGGATGTTCGATCCCGAACACGCCGACACGCGTTGTTTTGTTTTCTGTCTCCCACCCTACGTTGTTTTTCTCTCGTCTTCTTAGCCTTATCTTCTGTACACTGATGGAATCTAGCTAGCTATATCTATAGCAGCTTTTCCCAAAGGTTTTAGAATCGCGATCCAACTAGCTATTGACTCGCTGCCCACAGTTTGGGAACTTTTCCAAGCACCGCCTCTTATTCACCCGCTAAACAATTACACGAATGAGTTAGGGATTATGGTTTAATCTATAGGAAATGCACCCGCGGGATTGGAGCTCCGACCATTCTCAGTGAGTTTGCAGTTTGATCCGCGCGCCCACCGACGCAAGTCACGCTCTGGTTTCTTACCCTATTTTTTTAAGTGTGTGCTGAAGCGTTTCTTTAAAAAATCATCCTTACTTTATCTTTAAGACTCGCATAGCAAACACCATGTTGCCAGCTGTGGTATAGAATCGGAATTCGGGACCTTAATTTTAGTAGTCAGACGCGCCTAGGACAGATAAAAGAAGTTTTGAACTCTAGTATTTGACTTTTGTCCGCACCCACGCGACCAGGGTTGCCAAATCTAAATAGTCTCGGGCAATAAGTAAAATACCAAAAATTGATTGTATTTTACCCGTCACTTGCTTTTATTTCTAGGGCTAAATGTAAAAAATAATAATAAACTGGCGTTTAATACACTCGCGCTTATATCTGCAATTTTCAAATCATAACAGAGCCCCGTCACATCCCAAGTTTGGTTTGTAAAGGTAGTGACATTGAAATGCATGTAGCATCCAGGTCATAGAGTTGGCATTACTGCGCGCGACCTTTGCTGTTTAT
>CABFOV010001699.1:35417-107081 GCA_902141375.1 Timema poppense | reverse complement strand
ACACACACACATAGCGTCTCACTAAATGTTCAGGTCATATACATACCAAGTAACCACACTGGTTTGGTAGGAATGAGAAATGTTGAATTTAGAGTAAGTGTACTCATTTTTGCATTAAGGGAGAGTGGAAAAACCATACTTAGTACACCTGACCAGGATTCAAACCAAGAACCTCTCTATTGTGGGTGTGATGCCTTAGACCATTTGACCACCAAAGTGGGTATAAATAAAAGTTTTGGTTAGCGAGTGCAATAAATATTTAAATTATTTACCAAGTGAATTGAGGAATGATTTAGAACTACTTTAGGCGCACTTTAATAATTTTGATATATTAACTACCAGAGTAAAATATTTGATAAAAATTGTTGTGTAAATGTATATTTCTCAACATCCTAACAGGGAGCGTCACCTCACAGTTGACCCCAGCATAGGGCCAAGGACCTGCCCCTGCACCGATGATAAATGCTGGCTCAACTCCAACAAGATGCCCCACGTCCTTGATGTCATAGAGACGGTTCCTCTGCACCAAAGGGACCAAATACGGGACACCTCCAATTTCCACGATTCTCGGCTTTCCACCCAGACCTACCGGAAAGTGACATATTCTAGTCAACGAGAAATTGATTTACAGCAACTAATACTACAACAACTACAACAATATCAACAACTATTACAACTACCACAACAACAACAACAACTACTACTACTACTACTACTACTACAGATGTGAACAAAAATTTATAATCGCTGTCACTGAGAGTAGAGAAAGTCTATTCAAAGAGGAAGGATTTTTGGTCTAAAGGATAATTTAACTCTAAGAAACAATTTATTTACTTTTGTTCATTTCCTAACTTTTAAGGACACACACATGCACACAAGCACACACAAAACATAATTTTCAGTAATTATGTATGTTATGTGATTTATATATTTTCTCACCTTTAACTCTTCTGAAGGGGTATTCATTTCATATACATATATAATATGAAAAAACTATTTATTTTTAATAAGGAGAAAGTTTGACACTTTAGATGAGTTGGTAGTGTATCTACTTAATAATCACAATAAGGGCCTAGTTTGATTCCCGACATGGCTGAAAATATATAATTAGTGCAATTGGGGTTTCTCCTTTTACAGTGATGAATCAACATCAAGGCAGCTGGGTGTTGTGTCTGTTCTAGATTTAAGCTGGTTTATATGTTGTATGCTGAAATAATTAGTCGGTTCAGAAAGGGCATGTTAAGTATCTCAAATAATATTAATTCTTTGTCCTATAGCAGCAACATAAGCTGTGAAATGTGTTCTTCTTTTCGTTATAAAAGCCATATTGTGTACGTTCCTTTTATATATTTCTATCCACCTTTACTGTACCTTCTTCCAAATAATATAATAATATAGAGAAAGTGAAATGGTAAAAATGATATATTTTCCATCTTTTGAAAATATTTTTACTGTGAGAACTATGATGTAAAGTAAATACCTTCCTTTCCCTCACTCAATTTTTGTACATAAGAAATAATCACTGTAAAGTCAAAAACATTTGAAAAAACAAAGAGGAGAATATGTTTTTTATAATTTGTTCATGGAATTGGGTTGAGGAAAAAAAATGTTATTTATGAGTAGGGAGCAAATCTTAGGCAACACAAATGTTTAAAATAGTAAAGCAAAAAAGCATTAAAAACATGGGAGCTAGGCATCCAATTAGGCACTTAGGGAAAAACTTCAAGCTATTACCTACATCATTTTTTTTTAACATTTAAAGACTACCCGTTTGGATTATAGGTATATGTACTAATACGCTTATGTGTTATGGATGAGTAAGGTTGATTTTAGAGGAAATATACCCACATTTCATGGAGGGATAGTGGAAAGCCATTCAGGAAAGAATCGCCTTCAGTTCACCCGACTGGGAATTGAACCCCAATATCCCTATGATTGGCAGTCTAAGCTATTGTGAGAGCTGTCTTAGACCATTTGGCCACCAAAGCGGGTTTATTGGCACTTCACATTGCTGTTTGGCATAATCACTAAATACTTTTCTAAGTTTTCAGTAGTGAAATTGAAGCTAATGTCAGATATATTTTTATAATTTGAAAATCTTTGTTCCACTTCACATCATGTTAAGGGACAAAATTTCAAATTTACCATTCTGAAAAAGTTGAACTTTTCTCTTGCAATGGCATAATGTTTCATGATAAAGTCAACACCGTTAGGGGAAAAACTAGAGAAAACAGACAAAGCCAAAATAGTTGAGTTTTGGCTCTTGTTCATAAAATAGTCAAAAACAAAGAAAATAGGTAATTATGGGCACTATAAAATTAATATTTTGTACTAGTAATAGCATTAGATGCATATTTAGCTCAATTGTCAATGTTTTACGGTCAAGAAAAAGAAAAGGCAAATAAGCAGGATCCGTTTCCTTATTTATGAGTATGTACGAGTTCTGTACCAATTTAGGCAAATAAGTAGGATCCGTTCCCTTATTTATGAGTATGTACGAGTTCTGTACTAATTTATTGTTTTGTAGATACACTTTGTGCACATCGATAGTTACCTTTGCATGCAAGAGTGAAGGGTTGTTTGGTAAGGTCAGGACATGCGACCACCTCCACACTAACCTCTGCGAAGTTGCTTGGTAAACCTTTGTTCAACACTGAAACACAACAAATTGTGTCAATGTTGATATCACACTGTGTGAAATACATTATATTCTGGATAAAGTATACTTCACTTATTTGCTGCATGTACATTTTATATTAGTACACTTTAAATAGATAGAAAATACAATTGGTCAAACCAATAAAAAAAATTATCACCGCGTCTTACTACCTGTTCAGGTTATACATATTTATTATAATTACTCTAATGGGATAGGGAAGAGGTAGGAAGCATTTTAGAGATAATCTACCTGCAATTGCATGAAAAGAGATTGGGAAACCATTTAATAAACACCACCCTCAGTAGACCCGACTGGATTTCAAACCCCAATCTCATCTTCAACAGGCTAGTTTAATACGAGAGTTACACCTTAGACCATTAAACCATTGAAGCCAGTCAAGCCAAATAAAATATACTTTTTTATAATAGCAGCAAGAGAATATATTTTAGGAAATATATTTGTACCTAATATAATGTTCATGCCTAAGTAAGATCAACTGTGAGAAAACCTTAAAAACTGAATAGTATTCATTAATATTTATGTTTTATCTTTCTGCCTTGTCAAAATTGAGTGTTTTTGGACAAAGACCAATAGTTTTTGCATTTGCTTACCATATTGAAGTGCATAGTAATTGCTGCCATTTTGCAGTAATTTAGCCAATATTGGCCAAAGTAATCATGTGCTGTGCCATACCAATGAATGGAACACCATCTTCACCTCAGGGGGAATACAATTAAATAAAGTTACCCCTTTTGATGTTAGTATTGCTAATGGTGAAATAATATATGATTGTTATCCACCACCACCAAATGTGTAATCTAGCGTTTAAAAGAGAATTAATATTTTTACCGGTAGCCACTTCTTCCAGTGAGGGAACATGGATTACTTTGAATTCCACTGGAGGTTCACTTATAACAGACGCCATTGTTACAGCTCACTAAAACAGAAGTCATAGTAAAACATACATTTTTTTGGGTGTGCCGTGTCTTACTACCCATCACAGGGCTAGTAACACCCTTGCACTAATGTGGTAGGAATGAGATAGGGTGAATTTTAGAGGAAGTGTATCCATATTTGTGTGAAGGGAAAGTGAACACCATTTAGGAAATAAGCACCCTTAGTATATCCAACAACCCCTCAATGGCAGTCAAGTTTATTTGGAGAATTACACCTCAGATCAACCACCGAAGCAGGTGTCTCTTAATTGAATCACTAGCAGGACCATGGTCCTGGTGGTCTGCCTCCCCTTCGTCCTCTCCAAATTTTCAATTATACTTCATTTAATTAAAAGCACAATTTCATATAAAGGAAATGTAAGAATATGCAACTATTGAGTCATAAATTATCATAAGACCAACTCTGTGGTCCCCGGTTTCAATCCCTAATGCTTCCAGAATTTCTGTGAAACATTAGGTCTGGAATAAGGTCAACTCAGGCTCGTGAAGAACAACTGAGCTACATAAATGAAAAAGTAGTGACTTCGGTATAGAAAACTAACATTAACAGCTGAAGGGAGGGTTTGTTGTGCTAATAACATGAAACCATCTATTCGCAAGAATTGGCACTATATTCATCAACAGAAGGCTGCCGCTCGGTTGGGGGCTGACGCCATAGCGTTTAATTTATCATAATATTATTTATGATTTTTTGTAATCTATGCTCAATACAATGTGAGTGGTTGAATGAGTCACAAAGATGTCCAAGGTATGGTATGGCGTGTTACTTTGGCCAGTTATTTCCTTGAACTGTGACATCACAATTCATACAATGTGGGCTTTGTTCATTTGAAAACTTTGAGGTGTTTTCACAACACAAAGTTAAAGGAATGAGTGGGTGCTCTGGTCTTTGATAATGCCTTCAGGATTTAAAAAAAATAATATAAAATAAATATATGACTTATCAAATGATTACCTATGGAAAGCATCCCCGATAAATTGATAATTTTAATATGGATATGGAAATTGAAGCCATTCAAAACTAACCCAATTGAGGCAGACTACATTAATTTTGTCAATTTTTTTTTTAAGTTCACAATAAACATATTGTTATTCCTAACTAAAGGTAACATTGGAGTTTTCTGACAATCATTAACAATTTAGTAAAACAAATGTTTATTCATTTGCCTGGCAGAAAAATGTGGTAATTTAAATAAACTTCAGTTGTTAAAGTGACTAAAATAATTTGGTGTAGTTGTTTAACTTTAATTAAAACAAATGCTACAGTGAACATAATATTGACTTCAACATTAAACTAAAAACAAACAAAAAAACTTCCTTGGTTCAGTGAAACATTAACATAAATGCAGGCCTTTTTTTCCTCTAAGCATCCCTATTATTAAGAATGAAGTGACTCTTTTAAGAAAATTGAGAATTTATCAAGATTATCCAATAGCCTGACAAATATGTTTGAAATTTAATTCCCAACAGAGAATTAATAAGAATAATATTATAATTCTGATCAGCTGTGTTATAGTAGGATTTTGATGGGAATAAATTTATAATATAGGCTACGAACTTTTTTAGGTCAACAATATAACATTTAACTGTATTATTAGGCCCACTGAGATGGCGAGAGTGAGGTGTGGTGGAAGCGTGTGGTGTATGTATGGCACGCATGTGGCTGTAACTTTCAAGTGGTGATGATATGGTGTAAAGTTAATTGATGTGGCATCCTTGCCATCAACAAACCACACGTACCTAAGGACATAAAATTATTATACATTCTTGAATTGTCTTTAAATTTAAATTAAACTTTATTTTTCTTACCTCCTACTCCAATATATTTCGCAATCTTGCTTCAAGCTCATTCCTGTATTTGATTTTGATGGTAGTCATCATTATTGATATCATAAAGGCAGGATAAACTCTCCACCAGTTCCACAAACTTATATTAAATTCTGGATCGACCCGCAATGAAAAAACTCACAAACAAAATAAATGATGGTCAAGTAACCAACTCCAGTACGCTACACAGCAACAGGCATGTGGTGATCACCATACGGCCGCCACACGAGTTTAAACATGTCGGAGCCTAGTGGCAGGTGCATGGCGTCACAATACATGCTACACCACTTCAGTGCCTCTCCAGTGGGTGCTATCCCATTATTTCCTTGCACTTACCTCACGCCAAATACGCCTGGCCTCCACCACACCACACTCGCCATTTCAGTGGGCGCCCTGCCCTGCCTTAGTGTTATTCTAGGCCTCAAATCACATGACTTGATTTAAAGGGCCTACATGAAAGTAGATCTAGTAGCTTTTCTAGCTGTTATATAAGATTCTTACTATAAAAATTGGACTATACACAAGGTAACTGATATATTAAAATATCGTCATAGTAATAATAATAAAATAAGTAGTTATTTACATTAACCTATTCAAAAGTTATATTATTAGTTGCTATAAATTTCAAAATTAATTCAAAGTTAATAAATTGAAGCTTTTTATGAGATAAGTCTATGGCTGATTTATTCAAATATAGTCACTAAGCCGAAATATTAGCAATTTGAAAGAGTATACAACTGGTTTTTATGTTTGAGTGAGAAGTGAATTCAACCAGATACAAAACTGAGGCTAGACTAAATTTGTTGGGAACTAGACTATGCAAAACGATTAGTAGATCTATTTGAGTTATTTCATCTTAATACATAATACACTTAAGTTTGTCCATTAATTTGACCAAAACCTGTTATTTTTTATCATTCAGAATTTAGATTAAAGAAAGTTTCATCCCTCTGTCCCCTAGCAGAATGTTGGCTATTCACAACTTGTCTATACCAATAAATTTTATTAAAAGCTATTTTATAATAATACAACTAGAAAAGATTTAAACAGTTTTAACACTTGTATACGAAAGTATGTAAAAAAAGTAATATGTTAGTATATATTTTTAAAGACACTTTTCTTGTCTAAAATTCAAAGAAGACAAATAAACAGATATTTTAGAGTAGCTCTGTATATCAAGTGGATACCTCATTAAAACTAGCTATTACATCACCTGTTTCCGTCTCAACACAATTATATATATATAAAGAATAAGAGACTAAGCATATGAACACCATTCAGTGCAAGCAGAAACTACTTAATGCCTGCAGTAGTTAGATAACTAAATCATCACACACATTTCAAAAGTTCAAAAAGGTCCCCTTTTATCTTATCTCTTGGTAGCTTCATTTTATTCTTTAGCATGCTCGGAGTACTTCATAACATGGAGGGGTGTCCAGAAATAAAACTATAGCCTGTTTTTGGTAGGAAGAACAGTACCCGTTAGTTACTTAAGTAACTAAAATAATTTTAATATATTCATACATCAAGACAAGATGTCACTTTTGATAGATATTATAAATACTTATAAAATAACACAAATAATATAGTAAAATGTTATCATTGTTGGCTGCAAATAAATAAATATGCTTGAATTTTCTAAATTGTTCTTCCATCCAAAATCAAGGTATGGTAAACTTTTTGAATTAAACATTAACAGTAATAGGTTAACATATAAGAAAAACTACGAGTTAAAATGTGAGAAATATTTTTTACATTTCTGGGTCTATACATACACATTAATGATACTAATAAATTAGAAATGAGGCAATTAAAAATATTTAAGTAACAGACCCACATTTGCATGGAGGAGTGAGAAACCATTTTGGAAAAACATTGTTGGAACCATCCCTCCCCGTCCAAAGCAATTTAATATATTGTGAGAGTGACGCCTTAAGCTATGCAACTACTGAAGAAGGTAATGTGATAATTAGTTACCAGTGTAAAAAAAAATTACTTTCCAACAAGACTCATAGTCAAGTTTGGCCCACAAGCTTTCTTCAGCCCTGTTAGATAAAAAAAAGTTACATAATTCAAGGTGAAGGACTTACAAATAATAAAATATAATAGATAGTAGATTAAGACATTTAATGAGAAAAAAACAAAACAAATCACAGCAATAGTCCTCTAGTTAAGAGAATGATAATAACCATCAAGTGATATTTACCAAATATACCAATATATATTTTAAACAAAATGAGAGCATTAGTTATTTAGTCTTATCTAGTTCAGTGGTCGGCAAACTACGGACCATGGCTAGGATTCAACCTGCCGATTGATTTTATCCACCCCGCAAAAGATTTAGAAAACCAACAATTGTGTTGATAGAAATAGAATAAGTGAATGAAAATCAACACAAGGTTGCAAATCATAGAAATTACAGGAATGCCTTAAACTATGAATGAAGAATAACCTTAAGAACCGGACAACTTCTGAATAGCTCAATGGTAGGGAATTGGCACACTAAGCCAAAGGTCCCAGGTCCAATTTACCAACTAATTTAAATTAAATTAATGACCAATATTGCTCTGTGAAAAATGCTCTGACCTAGGTTTATGTTTGTCCTTTATGTAGTTTGTTCCTTTTACATGTTCCTATATACGTGCCCTATAATTAATTACCAAGTTCCTCCTTCTCAATATTTTTTTCTAACCAGCCCACCAATATTTAAAAAAAAATCCATCAAAATTGCCCCTGAACCATATTATATTTATCGACCACGCAATAATCAGAATGTCCAGAGCCTTATACCCCAGTGTGCCAAAGTCAAGGTGACTTGATGGATAACAAAAAACCTATCTCACGCATTTGTGGGCACGCAGACTAAGCATCAAGCCTGTCTGTTTTGGCTTGCTGGGGACAGAAAGAATGAAGTTCGAGTCTCAAAAGAGTGTACTTGGGGTGTTTTTTCTTAAATGCAAATGCAAGAACAGAATCCGCCACCATAAAGTTTGGCGTATGAGTCCCAATTAGGTGTAGAGAAAGAGTTGTTTTTCCCCCTTAAATGCAAAACCAGGACCATTTCATCTTTCCTAATCCCTATTACACTAATGTAAAGGAATATGAATAGCCTGAGCTGGTCTAGTTGTGGCACAGAAAATAAACAAAATAGAATATATTAACAATCTCAAGTTAACAAGGGTGATAATAAACTATAATCAGAATATCATGGCCCAACATTAATACATTTCTAAAACAGAATGGACAAAATAAATAAAGTAGAATATGTAATACAAACAGCTACTGTAAACCTATTTAAGGATAATAAACAGTAGAGATAATCAATACTGTTCTTTCAAAATAAAATATATTCTAGGTTAAAGTTCCATTGTAAAATAACATCATGTATTATAAGTGGTTGGATTAAATAGGCACTAGGGTGGTACTTATTATTCAACCTCATTTTTCTAAGGTCTCCTTCCCTAGGTTTTTTATAGTTGACCTAAAACTAACATCAGAAAAAATTCTGGTCAATCGAATAATTCTAACTGGTGCCCCAAAACAAAGGCTGTGAATGTCATCATAATTTATATAAAAAGCATGACTTGCACTAAGAGAACCTCAGCACTGCATTGCTTAACTGGAAACCTTGTATAATGCATGGAGAAGTCTTCAAAAACATTCTAAAGAAAAAAACAAAACACAGGAACAAAAAGAGTACAGTTTTAAAGAAAAATTGAAGAAACCATTTGATATTGCTCAGGCCAATAGAAGAAAGAAAAATACAGAAAATTATTTATCTCCCAGAGACAAAAAGAAAGAATTGGTATTTTAGGGGACACTGATAAAAAAATACTGCTGAAAAGAAAGCCCTAAAAAGTTTAAGTGCAGAAGAGCATTGAAAAAAAAAAATTGTTTTCCCTAAAGAACAAAATTATTTTTAAATATATTTTTGATTTTTTTGATTGGGAAAATAGTTAACTAGGAAATTGTCTATATAATAATATAATTATACTATATTTTCTTATATTCATTATTATATCAAACATATTTTGAATATTTAATGATTTTGTCACATGTAGGCAAGTCTGTAGTTTTGGAACATAAATCTTACATGTATTTTCAATAGCCTGTAAGATTTATAATTCAGTACTATCATAGACAGACTAGTCTTCATATTTCGGCACATAAAATAATTAAATATCTCATAAGCTATTTATTATACTGTGAGAAAGGCAAAGCTTTCCTAATAAGGTAACTAAGACTGCATTTTTGAAATTTGTATCTTTTATCCAATTATTAAGGAGGCCTTATACCAAGGCAACATGTAGCATGCGACATGTTGACTCAATGTTGTATGTCGAAGAGCACAGCTTCTCGCAATTTCTATAGCATGTTACAAAGCATCTACAGTAGCTCCATGGCTTCTTTGGTGCTTACTGACAGCTCACAGCTGACTTCTGACAGTCAACATTTAGGTATATACCTAAATTTTGACTGTAAAAAGTGACAGTTGCTAAACGCATGTTTTTGCAGATCATCTGGTTCGGCATAGGGATACGTAATTTGGTCTGGTAACTTTTTAAAACTGTCAACTGTCAGTCAGCACCAAAGAAGCCATGGGGCAACTGTACATCAAAGCAACCAAATTGCCTCTGTTTCCAATCACCAGTCTGCTACAAAGATGTCATCGAGAACAACGATTGCGGCCACGGCTTATATTATTCTTTTTACGAAGAGGTAAAGAATTGAAGGAGAAGAAGGTGATGGAACAGACAAGTGTTTGTAGGACAAAATTTATCCCCACAAGATTTCATATTACAACTAGTTGCAGATGAGGCAGCTCTTTTCAAGAATTTTACAAGAATGAGTGCTACTGATTTTCACTATATCTTGACGTCACATTCATAGTTCTCCGATAATTTTTTTGGATGTTTTAATAATCAATTAATTGGTGATCCCAAAGTATGTCATGACTCATATACTCTTCAATAAACTTTAGAATTTTTTCATTAGACCAATCCAACTTGAAACACAAACTATGCACTAGAAACAATAAGAAACTCAAAAGAGGGGCAACAAATACAACGAAAAATACGCTAAGTTACATGGTTTTGTTGCCTCTGAACCCACTGCCAGCGGGAAGGAAAGAAACATGTGGCAACAAGTAATTTTTTTTAGCAAGGTCGTATGCGGCAGAGGAAACAGAAGGCAATATGTAACATGCTACATTTTCGCATGCTACATATGGTCTCTTGTTGCCTCGGTGCGAGGCCGCCTTTACATTTTTAAAAAGAATTTTGTTTTATGAAGCCAAAAGGTTTTTCTTTTAGTCAGATTCATTTGAAAATAGGACTTCATCTGAAGATAAACGTGAAGATACATTCTGTCCCACAAATCAGCCAGGTCCATCCAAACCACTGAAATGTGGAAAACATTAATTTTATTAACACCAAGTTGGTAGCAGCTCTTGATAAATGCAAATTAAGAGAAACTCTGTCCATATTTTAATGGCTACTGCAGAAGTTTGGAACACAACACTGAAGATTTAGTTATAAATAGAACCTCAAGATGTCGATGCTGTCGAATGCTTCATGCTAAGTGTGCTTCAGTATTGAAAAATAAATATCTGACATTACAGCTGGAGTTTTCCGTTGTCCATTGAGATGGAAAGCTGCCTACAGAAATAAATGGAAATGAGAAGATTGAGAGGCTTCCAGTAATTATTTCTGCTAATGGACTTAAAAGCATTTTTTGGTAGTCTCTCAAATGCCTTCTAGCAGTGTAGACAACATGGCAACAGCTATTTACACCTTCCTTGCTGAAAATCAGCTTTTGGATAAAGTCAAAGCCTTGTATTTGATGTGTTTAAAATAACTTTATTTTTACAATGAAATAAATGAAAATATTTCCCAAACAACAACAAAAATTTGTGATCATTTATGGTATCTTACCGAAGAAACAGTGGCTTTAGAATTTTTTGACAACACATTTCGTGTCTAGCAAAAATCAAAGAGGGCCAAAGTGTTTAAAGAAAAAGAATCAAATAATTTTCTGATTCCAAGCTTTTAAATTTTCATTTTGAGGAAATGACCCAATTTACACACAAAGAACTACATAATTTTGTGTCAAAGAGCACATACAATTTTTTCTAAACGGTTTAAAAAATACTGTCCAATTTTATTGTTTGTGATTTTGGGATCTGGAACACAAATGATTATAAACATGGCCTTACAGTATTCAGAAACCTTACAATTGTCAATGATACCACAGTAAGAGGTGTGAACCATATGAAAGAATACAACAATCTTATAACCAAAGATGAAGAGCAAAAACAATTTCTAGTGCAAATGATAAAATACTATGTCATTTTACATCTTGCTCAAAGCACTCATTTATTAAGCAAATATTAAGCCTTTTATTACTATAATTTAATACAACTTGTTTTTAGTGGTTAAGCAGTTCTAGGCAGTATTTTAGTTGTTCTTACTCCTAAATATATAAAAAAAAAATTAAAACGAAATTAATAAAGGTGTTATTGGGAAAATTGAGGAATCAACTTTTTTTTTCACCTTCCTTGGGGCACATGTTAGGGTTGAATACATTTTTCCAATATTTTTACCAGATACTTACTAACCCAGAAAGAAAAGAAATAGGGGTGAGACTTAGGTGATTAAAAAATAAATATTTTTGGTAGGTATAGCTAAGGACCACCCTAATAGACAAGCTATTATTTTTAATTACAGCTATCTAAATAGTGTATTCTTTACATTTAAAAATTGCACGAAAATTGGACCAGGGACTTCTGGCTTAGTACGCCAAAGATTTGACCACCAAACCATACATGGAACCGTCCCGTGCCCAGGGTCATTCCTCACTCATATTTTAAGGCAGAATCTGTGAGAGAAGTGCAGAAATCGTGTGCACTATATGAGTTATCAATTTAGATCTTTGTGGTTGCTGTGATGCCATACTTAATAGTTACTTCACCTTCCTTCATTTCATAAATTTTGTTAAGAATGAACAATCTTTTGTCACTCAAAACAACTTATTGGAAATAGATAACCATACACACTGTGGATATATCCACAACATTTAGAGGTATTTTTAATGTTCATTTACTCATGCTCAAAGTAGTCATAGCAATTATAACCATTTATTTTTATGTAAAAGGCATATCGAAGGTTTGAGACTCAAAATAGATTGGCTTAGTGGTGACAAGAAGGTATTGTTTCAAATTTTGGCAGGGTGTTCTTGGGAACTCTCATTTGCATGTGACTTGTCAGTTTTTTCTTTATTTTCTATTTGTATAATATGCTAGCACAAATAGGGCTGTATTTTATCTATAACCCTGTCCAACCCTATATTTGGATTAACCTTTGGTACTAAAAGTAAAAAAAATAAAGTCTAAACGATACAGACACGTAGCCTTGTTTCTCTAAAAAGTTATTTGGCAATAATCATAATTGTTTTGTCTCAGATCCAGTTTCCTCGCTGTGGTTGACCAGTGTTCTCCATTGTAGCATGTCTTGTTACATTTCCTCTGCATGAATAATGTTCCAGTCCTGTCATTGATCTCCAACATATTTCTTTTGTTCTAACAATAATAGAGATAAGTGTTAACTCTGGGATTTTGGAAGGAAGAAACTTAAGAGGAAATACAAACTTTTTTTTGGTAAGCACTGATTAAAAATTGTACTATGTTATTATTAAGAGTTTATGAAGTCCACTTGATTTTTTCGATGTGAAGTGAACTCGAATGAAATATTTTCAAAACTGAAGTTTGAATATTTTTGTTGACTTGAAATTGTTTTGTTACACAATTATTTGTAATATTTAGTTTTAATATGATAAATTAAGTTATTATCACAACTTACAAGACAATTACAGTGGACTTGCGATTATCCGAGGCTTTGTGTTAGCTGAGGCACTCATTCTGCCAAAGTGTCTCATTTCATCACAATATTCATACAATAGTTTTATTATATTAGGAAGAAGGTATAGGAGAGGTGGATAGAAACATAAAAAATGACCTTTACAATGAAAAGAATAACACAGTTTACACTTAATAATGCTCTCATTGAACAAAGCGGTAGTATTGGCTACCTCTTAAGAAAATCAATTGTTATCATCTTAAAGAGGCAGCCAATACCGCTTTGTCCATGACAGCAATGTTACATGTAAACTGTGTTCTTTTCATTTTATAAGCCATTTTTGTATTTGTTCCTTTTGTGTGTTTATATCCACCTCTCCTATACCTTCTTCCAAATATAATACAATTACCTCAAAAAGTGAAGAGGTTTTCTTTTAGACAAAATTTACACAATTGTTTAAAATTTAGCTTAACTCCATGATACAATAAATGTAATACTTTGTACTGTAATGTTTTTTTAATATATTAATAATTTGAAACTTACAATGTACAGAACTGCAGTTCATTCTAGTGATTTATAATCTATAAATCATACACACTCCATATCATCTGAGTTTTTTTGTACTCGAGGTATGTTCGCTCCCAATTAGTCAAACCTCAGCTAATCGCAAGTCTACTATACTTTTTTTTTTCATTTGAGTATTCATTTTTAAAGTATATAACAACTCAGAATGAAATTATATTATATGACCATACATTAAGTATTTTAGCTGTCAATATTTTCATTGGCGAAGCTTCACGATTGCCGAGGCCGTAAATTTTTTTCAAAGCGAAGTCCAAATTGTTTTGAAACCAAGTCAAAGTGTCAAAACTTCGCTCACCCCTTGCTATTATTAATATGTATCATACGTTAACAGCAAATCGCATGACCTAACATAATTTATGAATTAGTGAAAGTAGATCTAGTAACTTTGTCAGATAAGATTCTTTCCACAAAATTTTTTCTTTGTTACTTAAAATGATGGTGGATATAGAAACATTTTTTTTGCCTTTATTAATGATTGCCAGAATTGCATAGGGTATTTGCTTTTCTTCTCTTCAAACAGAAAAAAAAAACCATTTTATTTATTTCGAACCAGTTTCTTATGAATTTAAAAAATAATCTAATTAAAATTTAAAATTACAGTTTCATGGTGAATGTGTTCATACACAGAGGCTATGGTACTAATTTTAAAATTTCAGCCCTCTGCATGTAGCAGATACTGCACAATGCTCATGAGACAGACAAATTCTCCATTTTATTAACATAGATTTTAGAAAAAAATAAATCTAAAGGCATGGTGTTTATTTAGTAGCCTGATTCATGACTTATTAACTTTCTAACTAAACTATTTGATTACAATATTTTGTTATTAAATGTTGGTTTCAAAACTATCTCCAGGGAAAATTGAAATTTCCTATATGCTATTTTGTATATGCAAATTAATCTCAAATCAAATAAGACATAAAATAAACAAATAGGCTTACAGCTAATTCAAAAACTTGTAAGGTATTAAATAGACCAAATAAAATTTGATTTAATCTAATACCTAAAAAATTATAATACTATTTAGACTTGGCAAAATTATTAATTAGTTTCACATTACGACATAGTTACACAGTACACTATATTCTCTGATAATTATTTTTCATAACATTATACAAATATTTACAGTAATTTAGTCCAACTGTTTATAAATATTTTATTTTTGAAACTACATAATTCTCTATTAATTCAAACACCCTCTAATAATAAATACCTAAACTTATCAGAGAAATAATTTACTAATCAATATGTAGCAAAAAATCAATTAAATCAAAGGAAAATTTGTAGAAAAGAATAATTAAAAAATCTTTGTTTTGTACTTTATTATAATCAACATGATTAATAATACCAGGAAATACTTTACTGTATATAATTTCTGAGAACTAGTGATACAATACTCCAAACTTCTACATTCAAATTAATTATTAAATTTAGGAAAAGAGATAAATTGAAAATAATGTTTGCTTTATCAAACACAGGTTTTTAAAATATCTTGATGCTGAACAGTGAGAATACTGATCATTCAAACGGCTGTTGAAGTTCATGAATTAACAAAAAAAAAATATCTACATTGTCTAACATTTGATGTTTCAATGTTAAGTCTTCTAACTCATCTTACAACACTTTTATATTTATTTCTTCGCAGATACAAACCAATGTCATTCTGTTTAAGCAGCAGCCTCCGCAGCGAGTCTTTCTGCCTTCTGTACAACCTCTTCAATGGGACCAACCATATAAAACGCAACCTCAGGCAAGTGATCATATTCACCATTAAGAATCTGCTGGAAACCCTTGATAGTTTGTTCCAAAGGCACCAGTTTTCCTGCATGACCGGTAAACACCTCGGCTACCTGGAATGGCTGTGAGAGAAACCTCTGGATCTTTCGGGCACGGGCGACTGTGAGCTTGTCTTCTTCCGATAACTCGTCCATGCCTAGGATAGCAATGATGTCCTGCAAAGATTTGTAATCCTGGAGGATCTTCTGAACACCACGAGCAACATTGTAGTGCTCTGCACCGATGATGTTGGGGTCCATGATACGGGATGTGGAATCTAGAGGATCCACGGCAGGATAGATACCCAGCTCGGCGATGGCTCTGGACAGGACGGTGGTGGCGTCCAAGTGAGCAAAAGTCGTGGCTGGGGCGGGATCAGTCAAATCGTCGGCAGGCACGTAGATAGCTTGCACAGAAGTGATGGATCCTTTCTTAGTTGTGGTGATTCTCTCCTGCATGGTACCCATGTCAGTGGCCAGAGTCGGCTGGTACCCCACGGCAGAGGGGATACGGCCTAGCAGGGCAGATACCTCTGAACCAGCCTGGGTGAATCTGAAGATGTTGTCAATGAAAAGCAGGACATCCTGTCCTTCCTGGTCTCGGAAATACTCGGCGACAGTCAGCCCGGTAAGAGCCACTCGAGCACGAGCTCCAGGGGGCTCATTCATCTGACCATACACTAGGGCTACTTTGGAAGTCTTATCCTTCAAAGAGATCACACCAGACTCAATCATCTCATGGTATAAGTCGTTTCCTTCACGGGTTCGCTCGCCCACTCCTGCAAAAACTGAGTAGCCACCATGAGCTTTGGCCACATTGTTGATGAGCTCCATGATTAATACAGTCTTACCAACACCAGCCCCTCCAAATAGACCAATCTTTCCTCCTTTGGCGTAGGGTGCAAGAAGGTCGACAACCTTAATTCCCGTGACCAGAATCTCTTGTTCCACACTCATGTCCACAAATTCTGGGGCATCAGCATGAATGGCTGCAGACTTTGTGGTGTTGATTGGACCCCTTTCATCGATAGGCTCACCAATGACGTTGATTATCCTACCTAGAGTTTCTGCACCAACAGGAATGCTGATTGGAAGACCTGTGTCATTAACTTCCTGTCCTCTGATAAGACCTTCAGTACCATCCATGGCAATGGTCCTTACAGTGTTTTCTCCCAAATGTTGAGCCACCTCAAGGACCAGTCTTGGCTTTCTGTTTTGCACCTCCAAGGCGTTTAGAATGGGTGGCAAATTATCATCAAATTGGACGTCTACAACAGCACCAATGACTGCTACAACTCTGCCTTGGGAACCCTTGGCGGCTTTAGGTTGAGCCTGAGTTGCATAATTGGTACGGTTGTTACCGTATACGGCTGAAACTACCTTTCCTGTTTCACATTGAAGCTTTTGTGCACCTATAGTAGGCTTTACGCCTCTTAAAACACCTGCTGCAGCCCTAGACACTGCACTCAACATGATGGCGGACAAGCCCACGACCTAGAAGAAGGTCGTCCAGAATAAGCAAATTCGAACAATTAAGTAAATAGATTATGTAAAATATTTAAAATTGATTATTTCACTCTTTACACTTACCGATTAAATGAATGTAGTTATTTCGGCTGATGAATATTCCTAGACGGAATGAATATCGAATTCGTAATGGCGAAACTTTAATCTATGCTCGACTAGCAGACGGCACAGGGCAGAAGGCAGGATGTTAAGTAGATTTCAGTCTCGCCAACTACGACTTCCGGCCGATTATTAGTAATATAATTAATAAATATTCATATTTAATCCATAGAAGGTATAATAAAGCTTGTAATAAATCATAAAATAGTATTTGAATACAATTAGTATTTTAAAATATAATATTTAAAAATATCACAGTTACAAAGGTTAAAGAGTACTTTTTCGTACTTCTGTTTTCTGTTTATAGCCTTGTTTAGAGCGTGATGCGGTAAAAATAAATTTAAACCAAACTTTGTTACAAGTTCGATTAACAACGTTTAAAATGAATAATCAAAAGTGTAAGCAACTAATATTTTATTATTAATTTATAAAACTGTAAAGTCCAATAACAAAATGTTTTAACAAGGTTTTCTTACAAGATTATTTGATAAGCACATCAATTAATTTGTTTGTTATCTAATAAAGCTAATAATATCATAATTGATTTTATTATTAGAGCCAATCAACTGTAACTTTATTTGTCTACTACACAAAGTATATTTATAATAATTTGTATATACTTTGCGAATAATTGTAATTCAATTTTAAATGTCTCACCACTATTTATCTCCAACATAAATATAATAATTTAAAATCAATAATGTAAGCACCAGTGTAACAATGTGCATTATTAAAAGAAACAATTTTTTAAATCCTAAGTTTATTTAGGAAAACTAATTATACTGATATATTAAATTTTTCAGCACAATATTAATTAATTAAATATTATGTTTGAATTTTTGTATTAATCTAGGTTCACAACAACTGTGCACTTTGCTACAATCGCTTGAAGCCAATGAAACTGAACAATTAATAAAGTCATTGAAAGAAATCACATTGCTCCTTTCTTCCAAATCGGAGGCTAAGCAAACATTCAACACAATTGGTGGTGTGCACACTCTCTTAGAATTTGTGAATCATGACAACTCACAAGTGATTGAAAAAGTATTTTATGCTCTAGGATACGCAGCAGGAAATCATGTAAGGATTTAACCTTCCTATTATTATTATTATTATTATTACTATTATTTAGCACCGCGTCTTACTACTCGTTCGGGTTATACGCTTTAAGTACTAATTACGCTAATGGATTAGGAATTGGGAANTACTACTCGTTCGGGTTATACGCTTTAAGTACTAATTACGCTAATGGATTAGGAATTGGGAAGATTGAATTAGAGGAAGTTAACGTGCAATTGCGTGGAGGTAAAGTGGAAAACCATTTAGGAAAAACCACCCCCAGTTCACCCGACCGAGATTCGAACCTCGATCTCCCCGTCCTCAGCAGTCTAGATCAACACGACTAGCGCGTTATCCAACTACGCCATCGAGGCGGGTAGCCCTACCCTAAATTTCAGGCAATTTTATCCCACACTTTTTTATTACCAGTATCTTAAAATCTGGTTATGTTTAAGTGTAGTCTATAATATGGAATTGGGATTAGGGTGTGAAGGGGTGTGAATATATAATCCATTCACGGTAGGAATTACTCTCTGAAAGGTCTTTTTTCCTACCAATATCCTACTCTATAATAGATTTCTAGTAAGGAAAAAGGCCTTTCAGAAATCAATTCCTACGCTGAACAGACTTTAGGTCCCATGCTTAGGCTACTCTACATTGCAAGCGTGTTGACTTTTTATAAACTTATTTATGAAGGTTTACTTACCAAGAATGTAAAATCAATATAGATGATGAAACCAATGGTGCGCCCAGGAATTTACTTTGGGGTGGGCATAAAAGGATCGAGAGGGGAGGGGTTACTGGGGGACATAGGCCCCTAACTGCCATAAGTGAAGAAAATTTATTATTAATTAGATGAATAGACTATATTTAGAGCTTTTTTTTAATGGACCAGTAGCTTACTGAATCAATTTTGAAAATGTAAGTGGCTATTATAGCTACACTATTATTTCTGTACTTTTTTTACAGTTGGGGATTTTGGGGGTGGCTAAATGTGTATAGTATTGGTTTTTTAATATCATAGGCCTAATGGTCTTTAAATGTTCAACACATCTTCAGTGCTCTAAATTATAGCTCTACTTAATATAATTTAAGTTCTCAATGAAATTGTATGCGGTCTTGAGTGTGCCACTGGATGATACTCCTATTCAGTGGCGTATTCTGAGAAAAATTAATAGGTACGCTGTACTCTAAAAGTTGCAACAGAGATTTGGGGGCCGAGGACCCTCAACTACCTTTGTCCAAGAATGTCAAGGGATATATTTGAAGATATATCCATATAGAACAGTGGTTCTCGAACATTTATTATTTCCCTTTAACTGTATGCTAGCTTAGGAAACTTTGAGCCCCTCTCCCTCCCCCTCTTCTAATCCCATATTCTCTATGTTTTATTTATTCATAACGATGATTACTATCCACTCAAAATGTAATAAAATTAACTCCATGGTGTCAGCCCACATTCAGGTTATACCTACCGAGTGGCTACAAAACTGTTTGACGAATTAGTGCCAATTCTTGCGGATAGAGGGTGTCATGTAGTCAGCACTACGTTGACTCCAGCCATTAAGCTCGACTTTCTATACCGGAGCCACTACTACTTTATTCGAGTAGCTCCTTATTTATCCACTCTAGGCTGAATCTAACCCATTCCAGACTCACTGCTTCCTAGATAATCTGGACGCGCTGGGAATCAAACCTGGGACCTCTGGGTCCATAGCCAGAACCTATGATCACTAGACCACATAGGTGGTCCTCAAATTATAATTATATCTACATATTTAGAAATTTAAGTAAATATTAATGTCGGGGCTAAGAGTGGTATGGGCACATTTCTGAATGCAAAAGGGAGACAGATCCTATTCCGTTAGCCTAGTGTAATTAAAAGCACACAGTTAGCAATACTCAAAGCAAACAATCATAATCAGAGTAAAATGAAGTGATACATCGATCAAGCGTCCATCAGATCTTGGTGAGAGGGAATTAGGTGGATTGTCCAACTCACGTTGCAATTAAAACTATTTTATAAAGCTTAACTTATCTCACACAATGCTGCTTGGAAACAAATGAGTCTCCCAACTTGAGAATTTATGCTCCAGAAGCTATTTAGATGCGTAAACTCTGACTAACATAGGGGAGATTATTTCGGACTATTAATACTCTATCGCTATGTCATTTATTTATTGCTGTAAGAAGTGGTGCACCCAAGGGGGAGAGGGGCAAACAGGGTTTTAGACCCTCTTTCCCCAACACCATAAATAATGTTAATATAAATTTTAAATAATATTAAGTATAACTAACATTGAAGATGTGTCGAATGTATATGCTACATTTTAAGACCAGGCTTCAGACTTAAGTCTAGTATTCAAAATGTTCACCGTTACACACAAAATTAACAATTGAAAAAACATACAAATAAGAGCTTCAATACCATTTGTATTATTTAAATTACTTAATTGCTATAAAAATACTCAAAATGATTTATAGAAGCATTTAATATTCATAAATGGGTTATTGTCTACAAACTGGGTATTTTGAGGGTGGAAAATCGAGAAATTCAAGTGTGATAAAAAATATTGCATTTCTATAATTAAGTTCTAAACATTACTAAAATGATGACATTTAAAGGAACACTTTTAGTTTTTACTATTTTAGTATTTATTTGCAATTATTAAAATATAGGTTAACAGGGGGATGATGCCATAAGCAGGTGAATGACTTTAAGTATAATATATTTTCAACTAATGTTGCTAACCTTCAATTTTAGCTTAAAATCTGTTTCATAAAAACATTTTGCAAACATTAAATATTAAATCAATAATTATAAAGAAAGCTATATTAAATTTTTTTTTAGCTCTAATGTTGTTCAAATACATCAACTGCAGTTAGAAATTTATAAAACATTCTGTTCCCTCGTAACTCAAGGGATGGTTCTGGAAGAAATGAAACATCATCTTCATCGCGTTTGAAGAGCTGAATTCCTCTTTGGTCACTATCTCTAAAGTACATTACTTTGATGTCACCATCTTCCTCTACTTGGTTCTGGCAAACTGCAACATACCTATATTTACGATTTTGTTTAGAAAATTTGTTTCCAGTTATTTGAATGAGTACAAATGTTCCAAATTTAAATTTTCTACATTTAAAGGGAGCCTATTTACTGAAAAGTTGTTTTCATTGGTTTCATCATCTTCACTACTCGAGTAAACATCTTCATAATGAAACTCTTTGCAATGTTTTGGCTGATGACTGACAGCAATTTCATCTTCTGCAAAACATGATATTTTAGATTCATATCATAATGTGTGCCCCTTTGACATTTAAAACAACTAAGTTTTCGTAAGCTCAGAATACCAAATTTTGCATCCCCAACTACTAGATGTTTCAAGCATTTTTGTTCCAACTGTCATGATACATTTTCAATTAGAATTGTTATTAAAGTTTCAAATGTGGCTCCCATTACCTTCCGCCACAAGCCTGTCTGCTGTTCTTTTACATACCGCCCCAACACCTTTCCCATGGCTAACTTCCAAATAATTCCAAGTAAATTTCTTTAATTTGGGGTAGAACTTATCAAACTTTGTAGCCAAAACATAAAACATGGTATTGTTGCGATATTGTGTGGCTGGATTATCACTTAAAAAGTGAAGTGTGTCAACCTCATAATTATTTTCATTGTAGTTCAAAACTGGTTGGAGGAGAGCCCAGATAGTGGGTACATTGTGCTAGAGTGATTCTGATAGCGTACTAAAGCATTTAGTTGTCAACTCTCCATTAGCTCTTCTCAAGTAAACAACAGTATGCAGGGATATCTGTTGTTATGACCCACCAAAGTGGAAGCTTTGAGTTTCCTCAGCATATTTTAAAGAGTAGTTTTCGCTGAAGTCCATATGAACTAGAGCTTCATTTTCTGCAAGTTTTATTTTCAATGTTAATATCTAATTATATTGATGTAGTGCTCTCCCTTCATGTCTTAAGAAACATATTATATGCTTCTCAAATTCTTGCACCATATTGTGGTTTCGACCAAACCTTTAGTCATTTTTACAACAGTTTTTTCTTTTAGGATTTTTGTGTCAAAGAAACTTTCTTTCTTTGGCATCCATTTGAAATACTGTCCAGCTGAATTGGCAATAAAGTCACTATTTGAAGATGTACGGCCCATGCAAATGTCACATTTGCGTAAAAGACATTTTTTTGTTCTGTCGACAAAACAAAATTCTTCCACAATACCAGCAGTTGTTTTTTCCCTAAAACGCCTACCTTAAACAATCCCGTGATCAATAGTTCCATGTTTACATGTCTGTTACACTTACAAGTATCTCGATCACTCACTCACTCACATTGGTTTCACCCAAAATAGACGGTGTCTGCAGAAAAATTCATAACTAACCAATTTTTACGGATAGTACCTCAAAAACTTCTTATGAAGGTTTCTCAATGTGTTATTCAGATACCGTTTTTGTTTTGTCACTTTTTTTTTTGTGATGAAGTCTTTCTTTCCAGGACAAATTCGACTGATGCTGTCCAATTCTAAAAAGTTTTCTATCTCATCCTTTCTTATGTTCAGTAATTGGAAATATTTTTTCGTCTTTTTCTCATATTTCAAATCAAAAGGTTTGCTTCCAATTATTGATAGTGCCTTGTGACATTTCAAAACATTTGAACACTGCCTGTATAGACGATACTTCTTAATTACTACTTTACCTGCAATTTTTTTTAAAAAATAATTGCTTTTCTTTGTCTGAATCTACCGTCTTGTAGTTTTCATTAAGTTGATCTTTGATAGCTTCAGCAAACAGAAGTGTCTTAACAACTTGAGGACTTGGCCTTGCCTATTTTCTTAGCATTTGTTTAACACGGTGCTGTGAGTAGGTGAGCAGTGGCTTTTATTTTTCTGTAAACGTTCACATCTTTTCTTGTACTTTTGGACATCCCTCCTTAGTTTGTTTATCAACTCGTCCTTTTTTTCTTAAATTCTCTATTGTTTCCTTTTCTAAATCTCATAGCTATTTTCTTCCCAGATTTAGTTCTTTTTGTTGTTAAAGCACCTATTTCAGAAACAGATTCTGGTTTATCTGTATCTTGCAGGTTAGTCTTTTGATTTCTTTGAGGCTAGTTCTGTAATTTTTAGAATTAATCCTCCATTGTTTCCGTTTCTTACTTTGTTCATGTGGGGTTTGATCTTTGATAGGTTTTGCTATTTTCTTCTCTTTCTTCTTCAAATATTTCAGCCGTTCCTTTTGTCTTTGCTCTTCTCTCTTCACTGGATCATCTTTAAGTTTTTATAATGCTCCTGTTCTGTTTTTCTTTTCTTATTTAACTTCTCTTCCTCACTAACTATATTTTTCCTACTCTTCTTCATTATGTTTTAAAAGTACCTACAAAATTATAAATTAATTAATCTTAAGTAGGCTAGGATATTAAAATGACTAGCTGACAAAAATTTGAAAACAAAGTACCTACTAGGCCTACTTGTTTGAAAAAATAAAGTATCATCATTGATGGCTAAATGCAGGTATTTTAGCTAATTCTTTTGAATCAAATTACTAAATTTATAGGCCTAGTTTCTTGATAACTACTTTCCTAAATGTATTAGTAGAAAAACTAATCTTCTCAAATTGTGAATACTATATCATTTAATCATTAAATAATATAAGTATTATAGGCCAGTTATTTATTATTTATGTTTAATAAAATAGGTAAACATTAATAGAAACATGATAATTTAAAAAATATTGTTTATAATACATGAAAGTTCTAGTAATCATTCCCCTGCCCAAAGAAAGTACAGGGAATGATGATTATGAGGTTATGAGATTGAATTATCCATGTGGTTTATTCTAAAATACTTAAAAATATGTCTATGAAAATATATTATTTTTGTTTCTATTGTTGATAACATATAAACTTTATATTACAATATAATAAGTCATTTTAAACTCACCAGGGGAATGATGCTTTCAATAGTGACAGTGCAACATTTAAGAGCAACAATGAACACAGAAAAGATTATGCACATACAAAGACAAGTATTAGAATAGAAATGTCAACTGCACAACTTCTTTTAATAATTTATTTCAACAATAATAGAGCTACCTCTATATCTTAGCTGGGAAATTAACTAATGATCTACCATAGAAATCACAGATGAAAACTGGAGACAAGAGATTAATGCTCAAATTATGATGTTTAAAAGCTTTTTTAATAAACACTAATGATTTAAGATACATATATGTAATAGTGCTATTATATTGTCTAAAGTTAAAAAAATAATTGCTTTATTTATTTGAGTATTTAATTGATTTGTTACTGAATCTGTTGTTATGACAATCCAGGGAAATGATGTTTTACATATACATATTTTTAAAAATTTAAATGTAGAAAGAAATTAATGTTAGAATTAAATCAACATTACAACAACTTAATAAACTTTCAAGTATAAAACATCTACATAAGAATTATATATAATAAGAGTGTAGGGACATTAAAAGGCCCAGTTTGTAGACAATCACCCAAATATTCTTGACCTTCAGGGCTTAGGAGGCTGTGCAACCCCAAACCTGCTCTCTCCATCAAAATGTCATTCTTGCTACAGCCTTGATCTGAATGCCTCCCCCCAAAGTAAATGGCTGGGTGCACCACTGATTAAGTAAATTATAAGAAAATATATTTTATTTTACCTTTTCCTTCTAAATCATCTTGAAATGGTAAACTCACACTTCTGACTTTCGGGATTCTTTGACGTATACTTATATAAAATAACAATGACTAATAAGTCGTTAATGTAAAACAAAAACAACATTATTAAAACTCCACAATCCTTTCTACTAAAGAAAAACAAGAATTACCATCAACATTGGTTAAAATAGCCTCGTCATCCGCCTTACCCCCCTTCCCCACTCTATTAGTGCTGAAATACCTACATTTGAAAGAATGGTTAAATGTGTTTGTCAAATACATGATAATACATGTGACTAAAATACCTAGACATAAATCAATGTATTTAATTAGTGTATAATTTAAAGCTTGTTACTTATACTAACTATTATTCTACAATTAATTATATATTTATTTCATGTATTTTTACTCAAACTATACTAAATTAGCTTAATAAATAAACATTGTGATCTTGAATCCTGTTTCAATAGTTGGCACAATGCTTAGCTTGCTTCACAGGAACAGCATGACCTGGGTTGTGAAAACCCAAGCTGATTGGTCAATTACTTGTGGGCGAGCAGAAAGGAATGTGTTGCCACCCCCTAAACATTGGGCAAGGTCATTAGAGCCTCCCTAGCTTGCCTTGCGTTTTTCAAGTAGCAAGCCCTGGGTTTCCTATTGTGCTAAGGAGAACCTTTTGGAAGAAGAATTACTTAAAACACAGTATTCTTGGAATATGAACCAATATTAGTTTTAAAATTAATAATTCATTACATGTATATTTATTAACAATGTAAACATTAGTGTTTACACAGTTCACACAAGACACCATTGAATTAAACAAAAAACTAGTCATATCATTTTGGGTATGCGGCGCAGGACTAGCATACCCCGAGAATAAGCTACCACCACCACTAATAATACTAATAATTAATCAATAATTAAATCAAATATCCTGGATTTTTAAAGGACAAAGAAATAAGTTAATCATTATTAAAGTAGTACAGGTTCATTCATCTTTGATTTACTTTAATAGTGACCATAAAAATATGTCTCTAAAATTATTATGTCCACATAGCCCAATTCAAGGGGCACATAGACTAAGGCGTCAGTTTCATTTGGTTGTGTGTTTGTCGGTGAAAAAAGAGATTGAGATTTGATCTCCGGTCAAGTGTGCTTTAGAGGTTTTCTCCTAAATTGTTTTCCACTCTTCCTCATAGTATCTAAATTCTAACTTGTTCTCATGATTTACAATAATTCAATTTATAAATATAAATTATTTCATTGAAATCCCTTTCTTTCAGGAGTATCAATTGGAGCTTACAACTTATAAATTGTTTACTGTCCTATTCAAACATCTCACTATGGGAGATGGCCAGGAGTTAACCTGTTTCAAATCTGCCATGTTCTTGTTGGCGACTATTGTAGTCGATAATAATCTCGCACACGAATATGTTCGGACGTCAAAATGTCTTAACCAACTCATCAAGATGTTTAAAGATTTGCTCATCTCAATTGCGTCACACAATTTGGTAACCAACTACCTATTTACTATTTAGAAATATTTTTATTTGGAATTCATCCTCACATTTTTAAATACCTATTAGTTTTCATCTATAATAATAATAATAATAATTCTTGTAACAAATGAATTAAAAACAATCTTATTTACCATTTATTACCAGTCTTATTTTTATATTAAAACCATAAACATTACAAATGTATCTTTCAATAACCAATTTTCTTTAGGAAGAAGCGAACAAGAATCTGTGTCACACATGGAGTATGTTATGTACAACACTAAGATTAAGTGTGAATCCTTGCATAACCAGCGCCAATCAATTACTAGCCGCTGATATAATTCCCCAGGTAAGCCAAATTGACAACAACATAAAATAAGCTTTCACCTCATAAGATGTTCAATGATATTAAAAATCTGGTGATACAAAGTCATTTCCATTTATTGACTATTTACCCTTAAAGTCAGTCCTAATTATGTCTATACAAGGCTCCTTGCACACAGCACGGTTTTTTCCCGGCAAGGTCCTGTGAGTCCAGTCGACCATTAGGTGTAATGGAGCTGTACACAAGTCACGGTCATGGTTATTTCCCATACATGACTGCTGTTGCTCTCACAGTACCCCACTGGACCAGTCCTGTGCCGTGGTCATGTCTTGTTGCAATAGGGCATGTGGTATGGAGTTATTCACACGGCACAGGATTTCCTCACATGTTCATCTGACATCATCATCACTTTTCAGTCCAGTGAAATTGTATCCCTCATTTTCAAGCTACGCCGAACCAAGCTGCCACTTGGACATTGTAATAATACATAAAACGATGATTTGGACATACGATAATATCTGAAGAATTTTGCATCATTCTCTCATAATTCTGTGAACAATGTTACAAATTCTCCCACTCTGTCTCGCCCTACATTTAAAGGATGAACCCGCAACATTCTAAACTGTCACTTTTTTCTTCATAAGTATAATAAAAACAAACAAAGTAATTGCCTTCTACAATCCATCGTACTGACTGTCTAGAGTTAATTGTTGCTGTTTGGTGACTTGAAATCTTTCCATGTACCATAGCAACCTGCCGTAGCCTGGATGGTGCCATGTCATGTACAGCCACGGGAAACAACTGTGTTGTGTTCAAGGAGCCTAACATTAGTTTTAAGTATATCTATAGCAGGGTGACTGTAACAATTTTACCCAAACTATCAATATCCAACCTTCAATCGGTCTTGAGTAGTCACATGGAAAGCTAGGTTGGGTTGGGTTGGGTTGGGTTGTAATTAAAAATATATATAAATAAACAGTAACGATTAACTAAATCACTTTTTTTCATTTACTGTTATTATGGTTGTTTTAATTTGCCCCGACTGTACAAATACACATGCAGCTATAATTGAATATTAGAAAAAAATAACAAAATATTGGTTTTAGATTTTTGCACATCTGTTAAAATGGCTATTCTAAAATTGCTCCAAATTTCAGACTTTTAGCTCATCGAGAAGTATGGTGGAAATAAAAGATATATATATATATATATATATATGAAAAATTTATGAACATAAGAGGAAATATAACAGAATAATAGAAAATACAAATATTAACTAACTTAAATCTTAACATTCTTTATTATATTCCATTCATTATAACATTCAGTTCATAACTGTTATGGGGTCTGGTTGTTGAGTTCATCCTAGAATTATACAGGGTTCTGAACCACCAATCAGCAGTGTCAGATCTCTAAAACAAATTTCACTTGATTCTTTTTTTAAGAATTTGAATCTCAAATCGCGAATATCCTTAAGGATTTGAGGGTCCATCTCAAATACATACTACATACAGATATAATTAGAAATTTATTTGGATTTATTTACAGGCCATTGATTTCCTCAACTTGTGGAATAACAGAACCAACCGTAGCAAGTCACTGACCGACTGTGTAGATGAAATGTTGTCCGTGCTGGGTAACATTTTAATTGACAACAAACAAAACCAAAACAGTTTCGAGGCGTTTAATGGGCTTCACACTGTTATCAGGTATAGAGCATATTCCCTATGAAAACTAATTAATGTCATACATTTCAAATAATACCTAGTTTTCTATTGAAAAAAACAACAATGAAATATTATAACTTGCATAGAAAGTTTAATATTTCTAAATGCAAGATTTAAATTCATAAATGATTATAATCATCATCATCAACTGTTTCCAACTTTTGGCCGGGTCGGTTTAGTAAAATGCCTTCATCTTCCTCTACCTTTAATCGCTGACTACAACCAAAATAGGTTTCCCTGAGACCCGCTTTAGTGGCCGAATGTTCTAAGGCATTGCTCTCGTGTTAGACTCACCTGCTGATGATGAGAAAATTGAGGTGCGAATTCCGTTTAGGTTTACTGAGGGTGGTAATTTCCAAAATGTTTTCCCACTCTCCTCCCATGCAAATGCTGGTAGATTACTTCTAAAATGATTCCTTTCTCATACCCACTCTGACCTGAACAGGTAGTAAGACATGACAATAAAAAAAATTGCCTGAGGAGCTACAGGCGGCAGCCTCGTTTCCTAGGTGTAGGCCACAACAGGCTTAGTAAGTCGTTGGCTGAAACAAATCAAATATTTGAGTAAATAAAGTGAAATGCCCAAGGCTGTAGCCAGGCCTTTCAGGTGAGGTTTGGGGGCAGAGCCATAGAGGAGGGCCTCTAGATGCTATCTGGAGTTAGTCTTTACTGTGACTAATGGCAGAGATTAAATACATCAAGTGCTTTAAATTTGTTTAAAAATTAGAAACTTATATAGCGCCTCCTCCCGTCAAGTCTAAAAATTTACATTAAGCACATTTTTTTTAGCACCGTGTCTGATTACCCATTCGGGTTGTACACCAATGTACTAATTACACTAATGAGTTAGGGATTAGGAAGGCTTAATTTAAAGGAAGTGCATCCACCTTTGCATGGAGGGAGAGAGGATAACCATTTAGGAAAAACTGCCCTCAGTACACCTGACTGGGATCAAACTCCGATTTCCCTGTCTTCAGTAGTCTAGTCCATCACGAGATTAGAGCGTTAGACCACGTGGCCACCGAAGCTGGTTTGAGCACTTATTAAATAAAGGCACATCCAGTGAGGGTAGAACCAGGGAGCGGGATTTCAAGGGGTAGTAATTTTTGCCCTCCTTATTAAAATTTTAAATATCTTTTAGAGGCATGGCGGGTCTAGGGGTAAGGTGTGCTGGGGGTCTGGTGTTCAATCCCCGGTCCCGGCACAGATTTATTTGATTACCAAATCCTTCCTTCACCTCTGACAAGATGTGTATTAATCACAACTTGTGAATTTGGGGAATGCCAGGCCTCCACCGTGGTTCGGATCCCACGTTAAACTGTAGGTCCTCCATTTCATCTCACAATCACCCTACCATTACACATTAGCGTAAGTGTGTATAACCCGAACGAGTAAGAAACTACTATTCAAGTGGTTTTCGGTTAAAATGTTTTGTTTCCTAATCTCAAATAATTACCTATTTCCACATTTCTCCCCATGTTCATACTTCCTTTTTCAATATGTGGTCTTTGTCTACCCAGCTTTGTTAACTGAATAATGAACACAATCACAAACTTTAAAAAAATATATATACTTAAGCATTAGAATAGGTACTTATATACTGGTAATATCTTATTTTGTTTAAATAAGGCGGTATTATTTTTATTGTCATTCTTAGGGAACACAAGGTTTTGAACCCCCTCCCCCCCCTCCACCCCAAAAAAAACAAAAAAACCTGGCTACCTTATAAATGCCAGATTGAAAATAATTATAATTAATTTAATACAATACTCAATTATATTACTGTAATCTTGATCAAAATCAATTGATATTGTATTCATTCTTAATTTCTCCAGAACTTTAGAGCTGTGTTCCCGGCCCTCTATTACTGAAGAAAATCAAGAATTTCAGTTTAAATTGGTATGCCTGTTGGATGCAGCCATAAGTAAGAACTTGACAAACTGTCAAGTAGCAGGCTCTCTGTCTGCCATTGTTTTGCTGCTGAATTTGCTGAGAAGATTTCAAAATCAGGTTTAAACTTTTTTTTTTAATATTTCGATAACATATACCCATGCTTCACAACCACAAAGTAGAAAATACTTCAAAATAAAAACATCTGTATTTTAAACTTAGAAACGTTGTAAAGTCTACAAGGCCCTAATGATATTAAGAACTAAGATGTGCATTAGGATCGCCTCTGTAGGTTAGTGATCAGAGTCCCTGGCTACAGTTCCAGAGATCCAAGGTTTGGTCCCCAGAACTTCCAGAATTTTCTTTAGTAGCTCTACTCTAGAAAACTGAGATTTATGGCTTGAGGGATTGTTGTGCTGACTATATGACATAATCTATCCACAAATGTTGGCACCATCTTCACCAACATGTGGCGACCACTCAGTCGGTATAGCTCGATTGCGAGCTGACGCCACGGATAATGTGTGCATTACAGCTTTATATTATTAAAATTACACAAAAGAGTGGCAGGAAACAGATATACACAGAGTTTTCAAGCAAACTATAATTGTATTGTAGCAGAATAGTTGGAAACACATTTTAAGGCGTCAGTCTCACAAAAGAATGGACTGCCAGTGACTGAAAAATTGAGGTTCGAATCCCAATGGTTTTCCTAAATGGTTTCCCACTCTTTTTCCATACAAATGTGACTACATTTCGTATGAATTTAACTTTTTTCATGGCCATTCTATCGGTGCAAATATTTGGATAGCTGGAACAGGAAGTAAGAAGATGCAGTGCACAAAATTAAAAGCCTGAAGCAGGAATGGCAATATCCTTACTATGGTCTTTAGTTGCAGCACAAGCAGGCATGTTTGGTCACCTTGTCCCATCTTATTGAGGACTGCAACAAGAACCAGAACCACTTCATCCTGGAGGGTGGGATGATGATAGTTGGACTTGCCACCACTGGGCTGATGCACTTTCCCATGATCAAGGACGCTTGCACCATCCTCCTACATTCCGCGACACTGCAAGGCTCATCAGATGAGCAGTTGCATCAGACACCAACAGACGAAAAATACACGCAGGAGTCGGATTCCTTTCATCCTGCATGGTCACAACTACAGACGGAGAGTTTGTCACAAAACAACTTACAACAAAACACACCAGTGGTAATTAATAATTGTAACCTTGAAAACAGTGGGCCAGGAATAAATAACCTTTCATCCGAGTCAGAGGAAACAACTTCAATAGTTGATGACGAAATATTGAGTATTTGTGAAGATTCTAATGAGTGTGAGATTAGTTCTAATCCTATGGAACAATTTTGTCTACATAATAGTATGACAGAAACGAATGCAATAAACTCGATTGGACAAAATAATCTTGGCTACAGCATATTAGCTCCTTTCACAAGCATTGGAAATATCTGGAGGAACCTGTTTAGCAAAAATAAAACAGACAGTTTTAGCAAATGTCAAGCAAATTACTATGAAAAACAAACACTAGGAAACATAAGTTCTACTGAAGAAATAGTTATACAAAAAAATAATTTGATGGCACTAAATTTAGACTTACAAAGTAAAAAACTTGATGAAGACAAAAACTTAAAAGATTTAAATCTCAACTTAGAAAATGCAAATATTTCAGAAGAAGTTATTAATGAAGAAGAAAACTCAATAACCTTTAAAAATGTCATAGGAATGGATATTGAAAAACAACATTCAAAAGAACTAATTGATGGATTGGAAAATCTAATAATTTTGAAAAATGAGATAAATGTAGAAGAAAACTCGATAGATTTCGATCTTTTTGAAGAAATGGTGGAGCAAAAAGAAAACTCACAAAAACTTAATTATGATATAGAAAAACAAAGACCCATGAAAAACGTGATTACATGTAATGAAGAAGACGACTCGATAGAATTTGATCTTCTAGACAGACTTAATTTTGGAATAGAAAATGTAAATATTTTGGAAAATGTGACAAATGAAGAAAACTCAAAGCTCGATGTTTTCACAGAAATGTTTGATAAAAATGAAATACATTTAGATAAACTAAATCATTTCCAAAATGAAAATACAGAATTAATAAACCTCTCTGACTTGTATAGTCCTGTGAAAGAAGTTAATCAGGATAACAACTTGAAAGAATCAAATTTGTATGGGGGACTCAAGAAAACTGCTCAACTCACTAAACAAGAGGGCAATAATGAATGTGACTACTTTCAAACCGACTCCAATTTGTCTGTATATATCGACCAACAATCAATTGCGACACAAACTACTCCTAGACTTAAGAAACAGACCAAAAAGTTGAATGCTGTAAATTGTAAAAAACCCAAGCTCAGCACTTTTAACACCTGTGAAATAACACGGAAGTCGACCTGCCAGACCTCATGTTCAAATGACAAACGAGAACTGTCCAACTATTGTGAGACTTACACCGAAACAGTTCTAGAGTACACATCATTTACAAAGGTCCCGATATCAACTCAAATGAACAAAGTAGTGCCAGCAAAGAAACATGATGACGATTCTCACCTATATCAACCACTAACCTCAAAGAAGAAATGGATAGAACTCAGATTAACTCAGAAGAGAAACCATGCTGAGACAATCGTTCGCAATGGATGGCGACCCAATCCTGCAGGAAGACTCGTCTTGATAAGAAGTTTCTCGACAGAAGAGGTGAACAACCTGTCTACCGGAGTCCACATGTATGGAAAAGACTTCAAGGTAATTTAGAGTCAAATAATGACTATAAATTATGGCAACAACTTTGACTATATCTCACTACCAACATACTGAACACAAGGTAAGGTCAAACATAATTAGTGAAAATTAATTTTTGTAAGGAAATATTCGTGAGCTAGGATATATCTAGAATATATTAATTGAAATATAACATCTGGACACAGTAATTGAAGCCAAGATCGATGGCTTAGTGCAACACCAAATATTTCACTGAGATATTCAGAAATGGTCTTGTGCTTAGGGACATTCTTTACTCATAGCTTAAGGCAGTCTATAATAGACTTAGCAGATTGATCAGTTAGCTGATCTATCATTGAACCACAGCCAACTCTGCCTTAAACTGTGAGAGAAGAATTATTAGAATCTAGTACAGGACAGGATAGGTCAGTCCTGGTGACATCTTTCAACTAATTTGATTTAAGCAGCGTAGTGTGTTTCCTTGTCAAAAGACTAAAGAAATGTGATTTATCATTGCAACGGTTTAAAAAAAAAAATGAAAATACATCAAAAGACATGAGCTACACCCATTTCTATCAAATATATTCACAATCTGAATGATAGCCACGCTAATAAGGAATGACAGTATAAACCAAGGACTCCACTCTCTAGGTCATCAACATCATTATCATGAATTGTTTCTTATTAAAATACCTCCATCACCTTCTGTCCTTTCACCAATATTTTCCTCCTCACTCTCAAACACTTGCTATTGTCTGATCCTTTTATCTCGTCCTTAGTCTTCCTTGTGGTCTTTTCTCTTCAATCTTCAATTCACTCACTCTCCTTGGGATTCTTTCCTTTTCCTCCTTGCTTCCTCTACTATTTCATATAATCGCTGTACCCCAACTCTTGCCTGAACATCATACATTCTAATCCTATTTCTCCTGGTGACAGATACCATGGCTTCGACCTTTTTTTTCCTCTCTTGAATTCAATGTCCATGTTTCTTCTGCACAGGTATAAAGTATGCCCTATACATCACTTCATTACAATACTTAATAATACTTAACACTGTGTCTTACTACCCGTTTAGGTTATACACTTAAGTACTAATTAAGCTAATGGATTAGGAATTGAGAAGGTTGAATATAGAGGAAGTGAACCCACATTTGTGTGGAGGAAGAGTGGATAACCTTCTAGGGAAAACCACCTATAGTTCACCCGAGCGAGATTCTAACCACGATCTACCCGTCCTCGGCGGTATAGCTCAACACTAAACAAGTGCGTTAGTCAACTTTGCCACCGAGGCGGGTATCACTTCCTTACACTTCTTTTCCACAGCTCCTATGGTGTTCAAACCCCGCCAGAGTAATGCTCATCCTATCAGTTTAAGTTATAAAGTTTTAAGCCGGACACTTAAGTGTATGACAAATATGCGAAAATATCAAATGTTGCAGATGATTCTCAAGACCCTCCCTTTCCATCCCAAGCGAACCCCAAAGGAGTTGGCGATCAAGTGGAAAACCATCTCAAAAGGATAAATTTGTCTAAAGAGTCAATAAATACAATTTTTACCGCAGTTCACAGTTTATTGTTTTTTAATGGTGATCTGTTTCAGAATAGAAATAAACTGCAAAACATCTATGTCAAGTTTATTATAGCTTTCAAACAACTTCAATGAATTAGCTACTAAACATGATCGTGTATGAAAGCCATATTTTCTTTGTCCCCTTTTGTATATTTCTACCCACCTTTCCTGTGTATTCTCCCAAATATAACAATGCACTATCTCTGAGCAGTACACAACTTTATAAAATCATATGTTATCTTTTAAATTTATAAACTTATTCGTCAATGTGTGAATAAATCTAATAATGAAGAGGATAAAGTGTGAACATCGAACTACCCTTTATTGTTCAGACTTCATGGTCTTACTTCACTCATCACTAACCCCTTGTTTTTATTACTATATGGAATGAGATAGCTAAGAAGTGCATGTGGGAAAACTCGTATGGACCGAGACAGCTATGAATGGATGAAGGAGTGCAGTTTGAAAGAGAATCCAATAAGTCATTGTGGAAGAAGCGTCTTACGCTGGTTTGGGCATGTTGAGAGGATGAGTATGGATCTGGTGACGAAGCAGATATAAGAAGTTAGTGTGGGTGGATTAAAAGGAAGGTGTAGGTCATGTAGGCTAAATTTTGTAAATCAATGTGTGTAAAAGAGAAACATTAAGAGTTTTAAAAATAAAAGAGCATGCATGACTCGGTGTATGGATGTTGTTGAAGCAAAGGGAGTATGCAAGGCTAAGGAAGTGTGGAGAAAATTAGTGAGCATGGATTAAGCTCAGAGTTGTTTTTTGAGCTATATTTACAGTTTCTTGATTACCCCATAAGGGAACGGTGTGATTAAATATATATGTATGAAGTACATTATAAATATTTTTAATGGATGAGAATATTTTAACCAACTATCAATTGTTTTCATGATCTGAACCACCTTTGTCACGAAGTTCAGCAAATTCTACTATACTGCAGTGGGATCCATGATTAGAAACAAGAATTGTGCTTCTCATGTATAAATTTATTCAAAATTACAATATAACAATACTTAAAAAAATAATTTACAAGCAGTGGTGGCTCCAGAGTAAACCTTGAGGGCACTCTCTTAAAACTTGTTACATTCGGTAGACAACAGCTTACCTTATATCCGAGGTAGCCAACTAGTGGCCCACCATGTCGTTTTGTGCGGCCCGCGACAATGTTAACAACATTGAAATATTTATAATTATTAATTTTGGCCAAGGATGTCTTGATGGGTTTAATACTTTTTTTCTGAACGGTACAATACACTATACATTCTTTAACACACAATTTAAGATTACAATAAAACCTCCTCGGACCCTACAGCCCCTATAAGAGACTTTATGTGGTATAGAGCACTAGGCTAATTCATGGTTTAAATTAGGAGGGATAGCCAGCACACTTACCTAGGTGATACTGGAGTAGAAATTGTTTAGATATAACACTAAAAAACACATAAACACATTTTTAAGGCCAAGCTTTCACTGTCACAGACAGCTTCATCAGGTCAGGAGAGTAGATTGATGCTTTTGGTTGAACTGTAAGGTTGACTGTCCACAGCTGTTTTTCAGTTATGACATCACTGTATAGATAGCAGCACTATGAATAATGTTATATTGAATGTAATCGTTGAATAGATAGCAGCACTATGAATAATGTTATATTGAATATAATAATAAGTGTGCTGGTAGGAAGGAGAGGAATTATCTAAGGTTGAGGTTGGGGGCTTGTCTGGATTTGATGATATATTGATGGGCCAGTTCCCATATCCTTAATTGTGAAGGGTTGCATATTGCTTTATTCAGGGATTTGACCACCTTGGTTGTGTAACAGTTATTAAAGTCACAATTATGGGTTTCGGCATGTGCTGCTACAGGCTTCTCTTTATTTTTCATTTTTGTGTCATGTCGATGACCATTCATTCTCTTTCTTAGTGTTTCTGTTGTGAGACCAATGTACTGTGCTTGACACTGGTTGCATTCCAGTTGGTAGATGAGGTTTTCAGAATCACAAGTATGGTGGCCTTTTATAGGATAATTTATTTTAGTTATGTTGCTGGAGAATGAATTTGTTGGTTTATGTATTGTGCAGGTTTTGCAGGGGGTGCGGTTGCAGGGAAAGGAACCTGATATTTTTTTGGGTTCGGGTTGAATAGTGGGGTCCGGCAGTTTGGGTTTTACAAGTAAGTTGCGTAGATTGGCAGGTTGTTTATAGGTTACTTTTGGAGGTTCCTTGAAGACAAGTTGTGTAGTGGTGGAGGATTGCAGTATGGGGAAACCTGTTTTCAAGAGATTGTTGAGTTTGTGGAGTCCAGGGTGGTATGTAGTGACCAGAGGGATGATGTTGTTTGTTCCTGTTGATGTTGTGGGCCCGCTATTTTGAGCTCTGTCAATTTGACTACACACCAGTGCTTTGGGGTAGCCTCTGTTCATAAAAGCATGTTGCAGTTTTTTATTGTATTGTAAAAGGTCATTGTGGTCAGAGAAAATTCTTTTGGCTCTAATGGCTAGGCTATGTGGGAGTGATCTCTTTGTGCTCATAGGGTGGCAGCTGTCGTAGTGAAGGTATTGTTGATGGTTGGTTTCCTTGGTGTGCACAGTTGTTTTAAGGTGTCCCTGATGGAGTGTGATGTTTACATCCAGAAAAGTAATGCTGGATGTGGATATTTTCCAGGTAAATCTTAGCGGCGAAAATTTGTTGAGGTCTGACAGGAAGGACTCGAGTTGCTGAGTGGTGCTAGTCCAAATCATAAAGATGTCATCGATGTATCTAAACCAACAAAGGGGCTGTAGCGGTTGTCTGCCCAGGAACATACGTTCTAGTCTCCCCATATACAAGTTCGCATACGAGGGGGCCATGCGTGTTCCCATGGCAGTACCTTTAATTTGTAGGTAGATTTTGTCCAGAAATCTGAAGTAATTTTTCTCCAAAATGAAACTTGCTAGTTTTATCAGGAATGCGGTAGTGGGTCTGGTGCCAGCAGGCCGTGTGTCTAGATATTCCTCTATTGCTGCAAGTCCGTGGATATGGGGGATATTGGTGTAGAGTGATGTAACATCAATTGAGACCAAGATGGCGTGCTGTGGAAGAGGAGTGGCCAGTGTGTGAAGTCGCTCCAGAAAATGATTTGTATCTTTGATGTAGGATGGTAGATTCTTGACCAGAGGCTGAATGTGTGAGTCCACCAGTGCTGATATGCGTTCTGTGGGTGAGCCACATCCTGATACAATTGGTCGGCCTGGAGGAGGGAATGTTTCCTTATGGATCTTCGGAAGTAGGTAAAACTGTGGTGTGGCAGGTTTCTGGGGGGTTAAGTTTTGTACAGTCTTTTCATTGAGATCTTGATATTGCGATTCTTGTTGGATAATCAGTTGTAGTTGTTTGTTATAATTATCGGTAGGGTCCTGACTTAACGGGGTGTAAGTTTGGGTGTCAGATAGTTGCCTCTCAGCTTCAGTGATGTATTCCTGGCGGTCCATGACGACGGTCGTTGACCCTTTGTCTGCAGGTAAGATGATGATGTCTTTGTTGTTGCGTAGTGATCGGAGGGCTTGACGTTCTTGGTTGGTCAGATTGCTATTTCTCGCAAGTTGGTTTTGAAAATCAGGGGTTGAGACATTTTGTACAACAAAGTTTATGTATTGTTCTAACGGATGGTCTTGAGGTAGTGGTGGTGGGTCCCAGCTAGACGGTGGCTCAAACTTTTTGATGGCAGGGTCTATGGATTTGGAATGATCCGCACTGTAGGGGTGCTGAGAAAAGTAATATTTGATACGGAGGTTTCTTGCAAATGTAAGAGTATCTACCACAAGGCCAAAGTGGTCAAAGTTTTGGGAAGGAGAGAATGTAAGGCCTTTTGACAGGATGTTGTCTTCATGTGGATAGCTTGTATTGAGATAAGTTGAGAACTGTGTTGGTCAGTATCTTCTTTTTTGTTGGTTGTTTAGCGGGTCTAAATTTGCAGGGTAAAGTCGGCATAGTATCTATGGGAGTGGGAATTTTCAATATTGAGGCCAGGCTGGGCTTTTCCCCCATTAAAGGGACTTTGATCTGTTGAGTAGGCCTAGATGATATTGTTTTGTCTTGCTGTTGGATAAACTCTTGTTCTTTAAATCTAGACACACACAGTTTGGAGAGCTTTAGTAATTTATTTTGTTTATTATTATTATTATATATTATTAGATTCGATATAACATTATTCATAGTGCTGCTATCTATACAGTGATGTCATAACTGAAAAACAGTCAGCTGTGGACAGTCAACCTTATAGTTCAACCAAAAGCATCAGTCTACTCTCCTGACCTGATGAAGCTGTCTGTGACAGTGAAAGCTTGTCCTTAAAAATGTGTTTATGTGTTTTTTAGTGTTATATCTAAACAATTTCTACTCCAGTATCACCTAGGTAAGTGTGCTGGCTATCCCTCCTAATTTAAACTATAAGAGACCTTAGTTATTGTTTTGTTTTATTTATTTACTGAGCAATATAGCCTTGCCAATTTCTTCTCTGTGTTTCTAAAAGATGGCAGCATGCACTTTGGTCCATGCACAGTCAGCATTGCACATCAGTCAAGGTCATTTGCAAGTGATTGTTTAATGGTCATAGTTTGTGTTCATTGCTCATTATATTTAAACTGTGTGTACCATGAGTTTCTGTTTATAAGCAATAAGGGCAACAAACCACAGTGTCTTGTGTGTTTACAAGTACTGTCTGTGCACAAGGAATATAACCTCAATCCTCACTACACCCAAAACCATTTTGCTAAGTACCAAGAATACATTGGGCAAGCAGGTGCTACTATTGTATCTGATTTTAAGAGAGAGGTTAGTGCCCAGAAATCTATTTTTACTAAACCAAAACCAACACCAATCCAAAAAATTTCATTTTTGGTTTCGTTTGTTGTAAGTGCAGATATTGAAAAAGCATAACAATTGTTATTTTATGGCGAATTTGTAAACCACTGTGTTGTGGAAATGTCACATGCATTTGGGGATGAAAAAATGTCTAAAGAATTTAAAACTGTTCAACTATCAAAACAAACTGTTATTAGAAGGGTCGAATAAATAGGTTCACATATATAAAATAAATTAAAAGGAGTTATTAATAATTCTGTATATTTTTCATTGGCTTGGAATGAATCCTCTGATATGAGATAAGAGTCCAATTGTTAATTTTCATTCAAATTGTTTTCCAAGACTGTTATCAATGAAGAGTTGTTAGCATTAGAGCCATTGCATTACACAACCAAGGACCAATATATCTATGATGCCATCATGGCAGTTTTAAATAGCATTGGTGGCACCAAGAATCTTTCAACCACTGTCACAGATGGCGCAAAATCAATGTGTTGTTCTGAAATAGGCTTAGTTGGAGTAACTAAGAAAAGCTGGAATTAACTGTTCTGTGTGGTAAAAGTTTTGGATATGGAGGATGTTATGAAAACCGTCATGACATGCGTGAACCTAATTAAAGGAGGGAATCGATCTTTGACTCATCGCAAGTTTCTTTCTTTTCTAACAGTAATGGAAGCAGAATATGGTGATTTAGTCTTCTACGCATAAGTACGCTGGCTAATCAAAGGGAAATGTTTGGAACAATTTTTTTGCTTTAAGAAAGGAATAACAGAATTTCTTGGTGAACATGTGAAAACCAATACAGAAGCGATCAGAGCAAAACTATCTGATTCCCACTTTAAATGTTCACTCATCTTAACGGATATCACTCACCATAATATGAAATAACTTAATCTGAAGCTACAGGGACAAAACCAAACCATCTAAAATCTAGTTAGGCACTGATTGGTTCATAACCGATTAAAGGTTTTTAAACTCACCCTTGCCAATGAAAACTTAGTGCAAACAGTTGATGAAGGAAAGTCCTGACATTGATTTCAAGTTTTGTGCTGATGTTGGGCATGCTTTTTGACCAGTTCAATGAACGATTTTCTGACTTCAATAACATGCGGCCACAACTGATGTTATTTAACAACCCGAAGAGTGCGATCGATATTTCAGAGCAGCGAGACACTTTCCAATTGGAACAATTTGATATTCAAAGTGAGCCCTTTTTTTAAATCTAGGTAAGAGACAGGCATTAACTTTTGGGTACTGGTACCAAGGGGAAAAAAAATATCCTGGATTGAATTAATTTAGTAGGAGAATTGCATCCATGTTTGGAAGCACATACTTGTGTTAATGTACTTTTTCCATCATGAAGGCAGTGAAATCGTCGCAAAGAAACTGATTGACTGATGACCACCTTCAGAACTTGTTAAAAATATCAACATCATCATTGAAAATTTACTTTGGTGAACTTGTTGCTTCTCGTGAGCGCCTTCAGTGTTCTCATTAACCAATATTAAATTTTAATAACAGCAATAGTTTACTGAAAAGGTATTCAAAATAACATTTTGTATTTCTTATGTGCTTAGTCTAGTTTGGTCTTGTCGTTATATCTGTAAAGGGTTTTTAACAAAGAGAATAGTTTTTGAAATAAATATAACTACTATTTTAAAATAACCCGTGTTTATTATTCCAGGGCATATTCCTTCATATTGTCAAAAAAACAAAACATTGTTTGGCCCGTGGCTCCAACACACATCCTTATATAGGCCCTCCTATAAACATAAGTTGGCCACCCTTGCCTTATATTAATCAGCCTTATACCATTATATATTTAGCTGACGAACTACACTATAAAAAGTATATAAGGATAAATTAATAAAAGCTATATATAAACAACTCACTTGGTTCGAAGTCGAAGCATTTCCATTGTGAAATCCACACACACCCCAGTAAACAAAAACTATATAAATTGATTCTTAACACCATCGTAAATATTATATACATAATATACTTAAAGAATTAGTGTATCAGTAAATTTATCGTTTGAAAGACAAATTTAATCTTAGGTTTTTGTTTGGTATCTCGCGAATCATTGACTATTCTTTAGACAACATGACCAAAGCATTTAATCCATCTTCACTCATGGTGTTTCTTAAGTAAGATTTGACCTTCCATTGTTTTTAATTTCAAACTTTTCTTTGAATGATAAAGAAACAAAATTCAGTCTTTTAATATTATAAACTTTCATTATTCACTTAAGTAATCAAAAACATGTCACACACACACACTATACAAATCAACTATTTATAGCCAGCCGACTGCAGCTGGTAGTAGACCACAGTTTAGCTCAACCCCAAAAACTTGGCAAGGTCGAAGAAAGTGACGTCAGGTTGTCATGGCAACCACTGTGTGACTCATGCAGAGCTCGGGGGTGCTTCTGATCAAGCCCAGCACAGAGCTTGTTAACATACAAACGCTTTATGTCATGCGCTAGTGCGATTATGGTTTCGCTAATTTCCTCAATAAAATAGAAACAAGATATTACCATTTTTTTAAAATGATTTATGTTTTTTACTATGTAATGAGAAAATTGGTATGAATTTCAAAATATGTGTTGTTTCTTCTTTTGCTTTATTTGCAGAGAGGGTGTTGCCCCAGAGCCCTCCTTCATGAGCCGCTCATTTCCAAGGGTTCTATGTACATCCTAATTGTAAAATAATAACTGGTCCCACAACATGAATTTAACAATGAAAGTATATTTGTATATTCACACAAAAATGTACAGCATTTATTTTTCTTACAAACAACTGGAAATCTTCTGTTAGAAGAATTTCCAACTTCACCAAAAGAAAAGATCTATATACATGTTAGAATATCATACCACACAATAATTTCTTTTTACTGTATACAAATAACTACATCGTTATGAGTTATAAAAAAGTCTTTAGCTCCTACTATTACCACAGACAGGTTTACAAATATAATTTTAGGTTATGCACATTCTAAAACACTTGTTTTATAAGATACAATTTGTTAATAACCATTTCAAATATTACACCATTACGTGAAAGTTTTTGACTTTCCAATGGATCACCACCAGTCATTGAACTATTTCGGTGTACATTGTTTTGACATAAAGAAGAAATAAATGATAAAAATTATATATATACAAACTGAACACATCAGTTCAGCTCGATGAGCAATCGGATCTAGGATTGATATAACTAAATTAAGTGTTAATGACATAAAATATATAACTAACATTTATTTTTAGTTTATGTACAAAATATAATATTTTTGTTTCAGCTCAAACAAAGGCAGTACCTAAATTTGTGTAGTAAAAAAAAAAAATCTTATAGACAGTTAAGTAAAAAATTTGAAACTTAACTCTTCTTAGACGTTTTACTTTCTAACTTAACCATTCTTACCTACAGTGACTTAATGTAAAAAATAGTAATCGGGCGGCGAGACATGTTCATGAAAACTATGTTATATATGATACTAAAATTTGGGCTGCTAATGACTGAATGATGAATCCTTAAGTGAGTCTCACTAGCAACACAACACATCAAAACAATTACAATGTGAAGTTTGAAGTTTGGTAGTCAAGGCCAATTTTAACAAAATTCAGAAAACCTATCAATTAGGTTGGTTAAAAATGAACTGAAAAATTAGGACAACTAGAGCCATGGTTCCCAAAACATTTTTATCAATGTAAATTTTTGTAACTTATTTCAAAATGGAAAAAAATTGGAAGATAAAAAAAAATTAAGAATAAAAAAGGAAAATAAGAAACATAATATACTGAAAAAGGAATCAGGTTTTCATGTTAATGCCTTTGGGGCCTTTTTAAGCAGGCTACAGCCTACAGGTGTATTTAAGAAAACTATAAAAAAACATAGGCACCCACCCCTTATGTCCATTAAAGCTAGGTGGCTCCCAAAAGTTTGTCATTCTAAAAAGTCAAATGGGGTTTTTAAATGTTTGGGAAGCACTGCACTAGAGAAAACATTAATAAAAAACAAACAAACACTTTCAACAGAAACATTGCTAACTTAACCACAATTCTAGTTAGGATTCCAAATTTTTTGTATCCCAATTAGTAAAAGTTTTAACGGTATGAGCTTACTTTTGGGAAAAAAACTCAACTCAAAGTTGTTTAAGTACTAGGCATCTTAATAACAGTTAAGGGTTAAGGCCATTTCTACGGCAGGGAGTTATAATTAGTTTAGAGGCGAGACGGGAAAGCCGAGATCCAAATTGACCTTGCTGATATTTAAATATTATTTAAAGGCTAGTAGTCTTTTTGCTAAAGCTGAAGTCTAGAAAGGGAAATTTAAAAAACTGAAAAATCTGGAATTTTCAAAGTGGTGTAAATTGTCTTTGTTAAGGTTTTATGAAAGTAGGATCAGCTTAGTTGTAATAGGAAGACAAAAAAAAAACTAGCTTTGATTACTAAGACTAAATGATTAGAATAGTGTGTGTGTGTGTATATATATATATATATATATTGTACTTTATGTAACGGCTGACAAACTTAAATTTTACCAAGAAAATCCACGAAAAAAAAAGGTCAGGTTTTAAAAATTGTAGCTTGTGTTCAGTAGTGTATACATCTATTGTATACATATCATACATGACTCTTTAACGTAAATCAATCCTCTTTTCACTTGTGAGGTACATTATTTCATAAATGATTATATCAAGAAGATACAGTAAAGTACAATGGTGTTAAATAAACAACTTATTTTACAATTTAGTCTGCTAAAGTGGCTGATTACTGATGTTAATAAAATATGAAAAATCAAATATTTACGGAATAAAGTGTGATATTATGAACAGGATAGAAATCTATAAAATAAAGCTCAAGTGTAAGAAAAATCACCAACCTACATAAATATTTCAAAACAATATAACATAGCCTGAGGAAAAACAAGACCAAATTAGAATGCTCATACACCTCGAGGAAGAAAACATGTGGCAATAAAAAAAATGGTTGTGTGCTTTTTTTTTTACAAATAATTGTGCCTGATTATATACAACTCTATTATGTTTATTTAAAAATCAAGAAACCTCTTTAATAAGAGTCCAGCTTGGCATTTTTATAAAAAATCTTTTCAGCTAAAAATCACGGATATTTTTAAGACAAAATAAACGTATGTAAATACACTTATGATTTTTGTTAGCAAAAATTATAGATTTATTCATCTAGAGCAGGGGTCTGCAAACAACGGGCCCGCCGCCTCTTTTTGTATGGCCCACGAGCTAAGAATGGATTTTATATTTTCAAATTTAAATCTTGCAGAATTTTTCGTATTCTGATGCAAGTCCAGAAGATATTTCTATATTTCAAAATCCATTTGACCGTTTAAATGAGGAGCTTCTACCTAACCTTCAATTGTAAGTGATAAATCTTGGTCTGGGACAACCGAGTGCGCGTAAACTGGGTGCCAAAAAAACACTTTATTCAATTTATTTCAATTAATTTTTTTCTAGTACTTTTTTCTTAGAAATTAAAAAATTGCACAATTTTTTCATATATGCTTCAATCAACATTAAAAAGTGATGGGGAAAAAACTAAAAATGAACTTTTCTCTTCTTTTTTTTAACTAATATTTTTCAGCGCAACATCATATATTTTTCAATGACATAAATATTCATTTTTGGAGTTGTTTAGAAAAAATCTTAGTAGAAGAAACTTAATTAATTCATATTTGTAAAGTTAACCTAACCTAACCTAGCTATTGCAATGCATTAATACAAGACAAAAAACATTTAAATTAAATATGATTTCGCCCATAGTAAAAGGGTGCATTTTTTGCTTTTACTCATCACTTTTTAATTAAAAAGAAAAAAGTGCATTTCATTATGCTAGAAAAAAAGTGGTTTTTCTTAAAGAAAATAAGTGGAGTTACTTTTGGCGCCCAGCTGTCCAGATCCGGATAAATCTGCAGTGTGATGACATACTAAAAGGCAAATTTCAAGAGAATAATCTAAAAGAATTCTATAAATGTCTTCTAAGCGATGATATAGTCAATTAAGATAATATGTTTGGGCTTTTATAACTGTATTTGGCAGCACCTACCTGTGCGAAAAAATATTTTAAAGATGAAATATGTAAAATCTCAATACAGGTCATCTTTAACAGACGAGAAATGTTCAAGAATCGGAATCGAGGTTGAACTTAAGAATCGGAATCGTGATATTTCTTATGATAACGCTCATAGATTTAGATGGAATATATTCACTATTTAAACTTTCTTAAATCTAGCTTTAAAGATGGCTAATATCGAAATTTTTTTTACTTATTTCAAAGGTCTTGACTGACCATAATAACAATTTGTAGTTCAAAAGGTAAGCTACCGGAAATCACCGATAAAACATTTTTTCATATTATGAAGCTTATTATGTTTTGCATACCCCAATCAATTATGACCAGTCTTTGTAAGTTTGTGAATTTCCATGCAACACAGTAGGGGTGGGAGGGGAAATACATAACCTTCAGCCCTGCCACATCATTTGTACATAATAAGAGTTTCACAATAACACTATCAATTACAACATTGTATTAGTCAATACATGTTCATTATATAAACATGCTGTGTCCAATAATAAAATATTCTTCCCCATAAATCCTAGTGTCAAAATAAAAATAACAAATTTTACTACACAGAAATGAAAATTTGACGCTTAGGTAAACCCATACATATTTTAAAATTTTTAAAAATATCTCCTGACCTTATTACTTAATGTTTAACAATAACCCCACATTCCAAAACGTAAGCTCTAAATATTATACTTGTTCCCTGGATGCAAAGAGCTATAATATGGTGGAGGCTAACAAAGTCGAGAATTAAATCGGAATGTTTAACGGGACATGGACGGTAAGGTACTACACATAGACATTAAACCTAGTTGAACATCACTGGAGTTTACAAATGGACAAAAATAGGAGTGAATCTCAAATTTTTTATGTACAAATTTACTTTAAAAAAACCCACACAAAACTATTTAGGCAAGTTAAGGTTCTGTCCCTCTTTTGGACAGCCGAGTTTCATATTTTACAAATAAAAATAAACTCGTACTAATATTTTTAAGGGTGTCCAAGTACATGAAAATTCTAGCTCCAAGTCAAGTTTGAGTGGTTATGCAGTCTCAATATTTTTCCAAAACTAGAAAACTTTTGAGTAGCCTGCTTGAAATTTTTGATTCCATCCCAAAGATAATCAAGTTTGATTAATTAGATTTAATTTCAACGTGTTATTTCAATGCAAATAGAGTCCCTCAATATTTTTTTTGTCTGATAAGAAAAATAATGATTTCAGCTAAATTAAATTTATTTTAAAATCAAATTTGTGTTTTAATATTATTTTCTCCCAAAAAATATTCTTTAACATTTTTATTTGTGTTAATGGTTTACACATGGATCTATTGTATGAATTCAAACTCAGCTTGAAGTGAAAAATTACTTCTTGCATACCCTTAAATAAATGAATGATTTCTCATTATACAGTCAACTCTCGATTCTACGACCTTTCACGGTTCCCTGGAAAAGGGTCGTTATTTCGAAGGGGTCGTTATTGGAATTTTAACAGATTTTGTTCCATCCCTGACCTTCATACGAAAAAATTGCATTTTTTAGACAATACGTGAAAAAGTAAATAAAATAAAACCTACCTATTTCTTGAAGAAGGTACTCCTTTCACTCATTTCGTCAAAATTATAAGTTCGTATCAAATTAAAAAAAATAGCGTGGGTCATCAAAAATCGTTCACAAAATCCAACCAAAAACGTAACCAAATCAAAATAACAATGTTAAACAATAGCATGGGTCGTCAAAAATTGTTCACAAAATCAAACCAAAATAGTAACCAAATCGAGAATCGAAATAACAATGGCAAAAGCAAGCCTGGCGCGTGATGTAGCGGCAGTCGCGCGCGTGGAAACATTGTCTTGGTTGTGGGAGGGGTTGGACAGAGTCAAGTGATATTGGCTGGCATTGATGAGGTGGTGTCTTTTTTTATACCTCACCCACCCCAGTTACTAGTAATACAGCGCTCACAAAGATAATTGCAACACAGCAACCTAAATAAATGCAACAAACACATTTCCTTAAACTTTTCAACCTTTTTTCCCACATGTTTCACGGTTCCCCAAAAAAGGGTTGTTACTTCGAGAGGGACGCTATTCCCGGGGTCGTAGAATCGAGAGTTGACTGTACCTCTCTAAGAGCCATTATGAACAGTTTGGTCATTCACTATGCTTCGATGCAAATAACTATGTGCTTATTGTATTAGAAATAATGCATATTGCACTATTAAATAATAAAACCCAAAACTTTAGTTTATTGTAGTTATGTTTATACATTGTTAAATTAGATGTAAAATATTGAAAACATGAATTTAAATGTCATTATTTTATGCTAAAAAATTCAAGAGATGAAAAATTTTGCCAGAAAAAACCTATCAAATAAGATTTAACTAAACAGGCTCTACAAACATGATTTCACAATGACCCACATAGTTCAAGTTTTGTTTTACCCTAAAATTTAACATTATTGTTAACAATGAACACTTGTAATAAAATGCTCAGAAACAATGAACACATAAATACCTTATTTGCTTAATAATTACAATGATGGTAACACTGGTAGGCTGCAATATATTTGGTTAAGAAAAGGGCATGTTAAGCAACTTAGCTTAAGACAACACCAATCACTTTCATGTTAATAATATTAACATGAATATTAATGAAAGATATTTTTTTGTAAACTGAACTGCCAAAATGCATAAAAGAATTTACAGTTTAAGATTGACAACAAACTAGTGCTTGCTTGTAAACTGTTAAAAGGGCAATTGATGAGAATGGTTACAGAGAATATCAAATTATATTTTCTTTTTAGTTCAGTATGTTCCCATCCTTTTAAAATCAAAGCTTCGTTTGTGACACATGTACATGTTCATTCATTTAGATTTCAAGAAAGTTCAAGTGTGTGTGTGTGTATATATATATATATATATATATATATAAACAAATAATGATACAGTGTTAAAAAAAATTCAACTATATTGATATAATGGTATAGAAGACAGCACAAAATTTTGTTGACACTGCCAATAAACTGTTTGAATACTCCATAGAAAAGGTTATTTATTTTAGAAATTGGGTTTCTTATATTTTAAAATATCTGCCAAATCTGTGACCATATTTTACTAATTTATATATTTAAAAATTGGAGAGCCCTCTAGAAAATGAACACATGGACTTATAAGAGCTTTTCCCAAAATTGCATTTTTAGATGGCAGTAAATTGAAAGTGATTAACCCTTTCATGACATTTGAAGCATTCAAATGAGTTTTTCTCAGAATCAATATTAATAACACGTGTCTCTTTTGCAAAGAGGTATTCATTGTGAAAATGGGTTAGTTTGGTTGTTAATGGTCATCATAATAGAGATCTTCGATCTGCCTTCTTGTGCCCCAATGCTGATGGGTTAAATCATTGACTTTTAGAGCAACAGTGGACTATACCAAGTTTCCCATAGTTACATATATAACTTGGACTTGGAATAAAAGAGAGACAAGGAATGTGGAGGCTATGGGAATGAAGTTTTTGAGGAGCATGCTAGGTGTTACCAGATCAGATAGAATTAGGAATAAAGATGTATAGTCTATAGTTGGGGTACATGAGATAAGAGAGGAAGCTAGGATGATATGGTATGGACACGTAATAAGGGTAGAAGGAGAAAGGATTCCAAAAAGATTAATAGATATGAAGTATGTAGGGAAGAGAACACAAGTGAGACCAAGGAAGAGATGGGAGGAACAGATAGCAGCAAGTGTGCAAGTGAGAGGAGAGTGCAGGTGGAAGAATGGTGTAAGGACAGAGGGAGATGGAGGCATTTTACTAAACAGACCCAGCCTCATGTTGTAAACAGTTGATGATGATGAATGGACTAGATCTTTACCCATTGTAAAAACTAATCTCTAGCATTTCTAAACATGTTTTCAAAAAGACTTAACTAAAGATTGACAAATGAGTAGTTAAAATATTTTATATTTAGAGCGGTCGTGAAGATTTGCTATGTGTCTACAAGTCCAGCCAGCAAGTTTTATGCCCACTTTCAAAGTCAGAATAAGTACACCCCAAGTGTAGTGCTACTAGGGATGTGGTATCGAAAGAAAAGTATTCTTAACAGTATCAGTATAGACATTTTAATCTAAAAGGTTTTTTTTTATCTAGTAATAATAATTTCAACTTTTACATCATAATTGTATTTCCATATTTAGTTAAACAATGAACATTATAGTGGTTTTTAATACTTTAGAACAAATTTTACAAGATGCTTTTTCGCTATTCAACTTCTTAAAAAACTTCCATAACTCACACTTATGAGGTGCCATTTATTAACTAAACTCTTTGTTTATATAATCTATCAGGGTGGTTTATTAAATATTGATGAACAATAGAATAATGGATGCCCTTTTATGCTTCGGCTACTTGGGACAGCTTTGAGGTGAAATTCATTGAACTAAACAAAAATTTATTTATTACTGTGCTCATTGATAAAGGAAGAGGTAGTATACTGGCTGCCAATCACACCGTCATTTGTTCTTCCTATTCCTCCACAGGCCACCCTCGTAAACATTTAGTCCCTAACTCCCAGCATGAGTGAAATTAACAAAAAAGTTGTTTCTTTCGATACTAATCCGATACCAGAGTTTGAGTACTAATATCACTAAAAGTATCGGAAAAAAGTATTGAGAAAAAATACTAGTATCGAAATGTAAAATATCGATAATAGTAAAGTATTGATACTTTTTCCACCACCCTAAGTGCTACACTAAACACAAGACAACACCTTCCTTAACCTGATGGGAATGGGCTAAATTTGTATATGAAACTAGCCCATTCCAGTAAAGATAGGTGTCATCCAACATTTACTATAGAGCCCCACTTGAGGTGTACTCAGTCCAAGTATGAAACTGGCTCATTCTGGACAAGATACAGTAGCCCCATGGCTTCTTTGGTGCTGACTGACAGCTCACAGCTAACAGCTTTGAAAAGTTACCAGACCAATTTATGTATCCCTATGAAGAACCATATAATCTGCAAAAACATGTGCTTAGCAACTGTCACTTCTGACAGTCAAAATTTAGATATATCCCTAAATTATGTCTGTGAGCTGTCAGGCAGCACCAAAGAAGCCATGTGGCTACTGTAGGTGTCCTGTATTTAGTATAGCGCCACACTTGGGGCATACTCAATGTCACTAGGAAACTGACCCTTAATTTCACAAAGGTAGAAAACCAAACAAACATATTTTATTAGGGGTGGATGGGGATCCCAAATCCTCGGGGAAATGTCGGGAATTTATCCATTCTTAAGAGTCTGGCAGGAAAATAAAGTCTGCTTATTGTTCTAGCAGGTACTACCATATTACCGTATTGGTATAAAAACAATATCTATTTTTAAACTAGAATTAATCTAAAGCATCATTTTTATAATTTTCCATTCCCGTCCCAATATTTTGACACATTTCCTGTCCTGTAACCGTCCCAATATAAAAATGTCATTTCCGTCCTTCCTATATTTTATTCATCATTTTCAACTATGTTGAACATATTTTTAATCTATTCAAAACCATAGTGTAAAAAATATATCACTCCAATACACACATATTTTGGGTTTATAAAGATAAATCTACACTTTGGTCAAAAAATTCAAAATTTTATTAATCTGTAGAAAACAGATATGGTTAACAATATGCAGACCAAAGAAAAAAAATCTACAGTATTAACACAGTCGATTCATCCATACATCAAAATATCTATAGATACTACCAGATGTAAAATTGTTCTCTCCATTGTCCAATGGTTGATTGGGTAATCAGGGTGTACAAGTTGATGTTTCTTTTATTTGAGTCGAATAATATTCTTTTAAAACTTATAAGTATCAAGCCAATCTTGAGTTGAATAAATATAATTTTAAAACTTTATCATGTAGATTTAAATGTTTTTTAAAGTGATTAAAAATTATAATTAGTAATCACAAAAATAAGTGGAGATTCAATTTAATAATTCCCTAAGGAAAGTTTAAAACATATTTTTGAGTGCAGATTTTGCTATTTTTATTTCTATATGAACAATCCCCTTCTGTCTATAAAGCACAGAAGTTCGCTTGTTACTGGCCTCTTACCTAAGAGAGAAGTTAGAGCATTAATTATATCTAAGGGCCAGTTTCATGAAAGACTTAGTGTGCCTCAATACCAAACACAAGACGACACCTAATTAGACAACAGAATGGGCCAGTATCAAATGGGAAACTAGCCCATTCCATTCGAGTTTAGGTAGGTGTAATCATATTTTTGGTATGAAGCCGTACTTGCAGCATGCTTAGTCTGACTATACTATCTTGTTTAGCCTGTAGTAGTGAACTTGCCTTGACAAGTTACACTTGGGTGCAACTTATAAAAGGGGCATACTGCAATTGATCAAGGCAATGATACCTTTCATAGAATGTATATAATTATACTTTTACACTAGGGTGTACTTAATAGTCTTACCTATAAGTGATGCGAGAAAAGGTCAGTGTTTTTGCAGTTTTTATTGCAATTTTTTTTTTTTGGTCAAACTAAATTAAATATTGTTTGAGTATAAGTAGAGAATTTAATTTTCTTCGCGTGGTGATATCAACAGTTGTTGAATATTTGGGAAGGGTGTCCTGGATTTTAATGTTCTCTCTTCAATTAATATTGCTATGCTCATGAGAGATATTAAACAACTGTTAATATCGCCATGTGAAAGAAATTAAACTAAGTTTCTACTGGAGCAATAATTTATATTCCTTTTCCAGCCCATCAACAACCAGTCTGCTCAGCTACAGCTTTGACAATACTATGGACATTTCCTTGAAATTATTGAACGCCTACCCAAGTAGCTATTAAAGGTAGAGGTGGGGTTCTAATTTGATCCATCTTTTATAAAATGATGTTTTCAAATACTCACAGATCCCTATTGGACAGCCGAACTGGCCCAGAATATAAAGGTCATATAACCAGTCACTGTTCAAATTGTGTATTTGTCATTGTATTTGGTTCAATCAACTCCTGGATTATTGTCCGTACATACAACTATGCATTAAAAGTTAAACGAATTGTTTCCTTTTAAGGACACATTAATTCGATTAACATTTAGAAAAAATACAAGCTGCCCTAAAAGTTCAAAAAAAAAGTAACACGAGTGTGAAATTAAGATGCTGACATTTATATTTTCATCAGCTAGGTTTCTATGACTAATTACTAACTAAATGTTTGCAAATATAAATGTGTAGATTTCCCACAATGTTATATCGTTTATTTTTTATATACAATTATTTTTTATTAAAAACAAAAAAAAGACTTGCGGATTTGGTCATTTTAGTACATACAGATGGTAGATATTCCACCAAGATTTAATTTGGGATATGTAAAAGTGATTTACAATGCTTTTTGAGTCAAGTATTGCAGATTTTAATAAAGAACTGTAGAGACAAAATGGAAAAATATATTTGATACAAAAAAAAGTGTTAGTGATAGTCAATTATCTATTACAGCCATTAGTAGTTTAAACAAGGATAGGAACCAAGGAACACACAATTAAATTACAATTTGAATAAACTAGTTTAACGACTAAGTGATCTAACGTTATGAAAACTAAATCACAACCTGTAAAAAAAAAAAAAGTTTTTAAATAGTAAAATAGTTTTGAATAAAATATGAAATAAGTTTAATTAATACTTAATTTTAAAAAATGAGCTAGTTAAGATTTGGCTATGTTCGAACTAAAATCTATCTTCTATCTATATTAATAAAATGAAAATTTTTTGATTGTATAAGTGTGTGTTTCATGAGCATTGCACACAGGGATGTGACATTTAAAAAATTAGTAGCGCAAGAACATGTTCATCTCAAAGCCAGAAATTTAAAATTTGGATTTGATTTTTTTAAATTAATTGGGCCAGAAGAAATAAAATGAAGACTTTTTTCTGCCTGTTTGAATCAAAGAAAATTTACCAGGTATAGCTATGCAATTCATTGCCACGTGCAACGCCAGGTACTTCAGCTAGTTACATATAAATGAAATTAGATTTTATATATTATCAGCTTGATTATGTTAAACTAGTTATTTTTATGTGTTAATGAAAGGTGACTTTCTGCTCAGAAATACAGTCATCAACCAAATGACTTGTCACATGAAATATAAAATTCAATAAGTCACACTTAAAACAAAAAACAATTATACATCGTTACCACTTAGTAAAAATAATACATGTGAGTCTTATTAAGTCTTGGTTGGGCTAACTGATACAGAAGGGAATTATTTATCAATGTGTACACATGTGTAGAAAGAATTAAGACTAGTACATAGAAGTTTCCAAAAATGTAATGTTACATAAATGGCATTAACAGCGGTATACTTGATATTCCATAAACCACTTAAATGGGACAAAGATTTAAGTACCACAATCATATACTTGAAATATTTAGCCAACTCAAATGCACTCGACAATATTAATTAATCAAGTGGCACAGAATATAGTCAAAGAGCTTCTTTATGTTATGATTATAAATTAAATAATTACATAAGAGGTAGCAAAAACTATAGAAAAAGTGTTTTGATTACTTGGCAGTCAATTCGTAGGGTCAGAAATAAAAAATAAATATATGATGTATTGTAGTAAATAGGTTACTATACATTTCTATGAGACTTAATAGAAATGACATCATCATCCTTCACTTGTTTTATTGATCAGAGAAAAAATACGGCAAGCATCACTTAAATTGTTCATCTCTTTTTAAACTAGTATAAGGTGATACAAGATTAACATTTCACTGTACCACGTATCATTCACTTTTTTTAAGTAATAAAAAAACACATTTCGTGCTCAAGTGGAATAGGAATTCTATTTGAGACCACCAATTACAACAAACATTAAAACTGCCACTGATGGTAAGAAACAACAGAAAGGTTTCATCACGTCTGTTATTTGTACAACACATTTATAAAATGCACAGAGCAAGTACATAATGTACACTTCAAAAGGGTGGCCTGCCCCCCCGTCGTGCCATCGGGAAAGTCCGTGCCCCAGCCAGGTAGCTGTATGTAGCAACATGTCTACGATGGGGCAAGGTCCTGGTTCGAGAGTAGCCCGCCAGGCCGAGCCGGCCCTATACTGAGATTTCATAGTTCATGTCATAGACACTGGCACGATCTGGCGTAGGGGTAGCGCTACGGTGGGACTCTGTCAGAGGCCGGTGCTCTGTGCGGGGTGTCCCAGGGGAACCTGCCAGGTCTATTGTGTCAGTCATTTCCAGAGCACGCACAAAAGACATAGGTCGGCGTGAGCCCGGGCTGGCACGCCGACCATCACAAACAGTGGGCGTGGTAGGAGTACCCAGGGGTTTGCGCTTGATCTGCGGTGACTGGGGAGGGGGGTACACTGGCACCCCTCCTCTCACAGGGGGGTAGTATGACCGCTGAGTGTACACTTGTTGTTGTGTGGGGCTTGTAGGGTTTGAGCGGTAGTAGTCAAAGCCAGGTCGCTGATGTTGGGAAGCAAGCTGCTGATGGTGGTGCACAGGGGTCGTCACCCCATTACCTCCACCCCCATAAGCTCCAGGTGAGGTGTCCTTCCACATGTAGACCCCTCTTTGCGGGGAGCCTGCGAGTTCACGGATATTGTCAACGGTGTTGTTAGTGCGGGAGTAGGCGAGATCACCCCCCTGGCGCACCAGCTCACCCTCTGACAAGAAGCGCCGTTGCGGGCTTCCGTAGTTGGCACCTCGCTGTGTTGGGGGTCCACCATGGTGAGCATGAGGTTGCGGGGGCTGGAAGTCGTAGTAGGATGGAGGTCCTCCCACACTGATAAAGTCCGGCCTCCGAGGTTGGGTGGGGGTACCAGGATTTGACCTTCAACATGACTCAACATCATTAACATTTTCTCCCCAACGCCAAAGGTACAACAATGTGTAATCAATAGCTTACTAGGAGCAGGAGTTTAACTAATACAGGACACTTTTTATAATGAAGCGAGGAGGTAGGGGAAGATAACAGAGCCAAGACCAATTGTACATCGGCTTGCAACATAAGTCCGCAGCAAACCTTGAATTAAGTGGTGATCTTATCTAACAGCTATAAACTGTTTTTATATATCTGCCTTGGTGGTGTAGTTGGCTAACGCGCCAGTTAGGTGTTGAGCTATACTGCCAAGGACTGGGAGATCGAGGTTCGAATCTCGGTCGGGTGAAATGCAGGTGGTTTTCCCCCTAAATGTTTTTCCATTCTCCCTCCACACAAATTCAGGTTCACTTCCTTTAAACTCAACCTTCCCAATTCCTAATTCATTAGCGTAATTAGTACTTGAGCGTATAGCCCGAACGGGTTGTAAGACGCGGTGCTAAATAAATAAAAAATAAAACTTTATTGCATTCACTCCTGATTGTATTAGCTCTATCAACTTTGACAATTTCACTTGACTTTATGATAAGAACAAATACATTAGAGAGCCTACTTACCACCTTCAATAATAATTAAAAAAAAGCAAAACAGAAAACCACTGAGCCAAATATCAATAAAGGTGTTGAAGGAACAGTGACATACCTAGGGTTACAATGAAATCAAATCATCAGCATATGGGTTTGGTCGGAATATTTAGCTTACTGGGACACCAAATAAACTAGAATGTTAATAAATAATCCTAGAAACGTAATAGGAGTGTCCACTTTTTTAATTCAAGTCAAATGTATGAAATATTCCCGAAGCTAAATCAGAGTTCAAATGGTTTTTATAGTTATTTTATGCAAAAAGAGATTGTTATTTATATATATTTGTGCCCTAAAGTTACTTGAAAAATGTTTTATATAAATTTTTTTTGTAATATTTTGTTTTATTCTGATAAATTCAGTTATTATTACAACTTTGAATTCAATAACTTCAGATTTTTTTATGCATATTAATTTTAACAGCTCAGAATGGAAATAATTGACCATGAAAGATATCTTTATTGGTGAAGCTTTGTCAGAGTTTTGAATCTTCACCCGCCCCTAAAAAGCAATATCACTTTAATTAATGCTTCTACTGAACTGATTAGTCCAGCCCTAAGCTAGCATTATATATATATTTTTTTAAATCGCAATGAAATATTATATTAATATGTGATTTCACTGTAACCAAATTTTAAAAAAAAACTAGCAAAATAACCAAAGTGGACCACAACAGCATGAAGCAGCAAATTGAAAGAGAGAGAAAAAAACTGGGAGGATTGGGGAGGAGCGTCAAGTGATCTGCCATTTTGGATTACCTTCTAGTTACATTCAGAGGGAGGAAGAAGAGATTCATTTCAGAACCAGTAGATGTCTGAGACGAGTACGGGGTCGCTACATCACCTAAAGAAACATAATGAGCCAAGAACACAACCTTGTTTTTTTCCTTTTATAAAGATTGGTGTGGTGGTGTGGTGTTGGGGGAATAAAGAGATATAAGGGGCAAACAACATCAGAACAATCCAATCAGAAGTCATGCAGCCCAACAAAAGAAAGCTACACAATTTTTTTTTATGTATTTAAAAATCCTCACCACCTTGATGAAAAAACAGAACCAAAAACCCACAAGTCATCCACATTATTTTTTAACATATTACTTATAAGCCAACATTATATGTCCGGTAAAATTTGTATTAATTTACCACTAACAAAATTTACTTAAATGTTTGGTTATAGTTATATCAAAGAAGGTACACGGAAAAGAAAGAGAGAAATAAATAAATTGGAACAAATACAAGATGGCTTTTACAATAAAAAGAAGAACACGGTTCACACTTTACACTGCTGCCACTCTACGAATAATTAATAGCGGCTTCTTGAGGAAAAGTGAACATTACTGACCAATACTTTGTTGTGCCTCACTGTTCAGTCGGCCCTTGCATCTTTCCTACGCACTTGCACAGGCCGTGCCGATCACCCTCTCTACTGCCTGTACCACTCCACAGTCCATGTTCTCTAAGCCGCCTGCGACAAGTTCCCCACTCTACTCAGCACCCATGAGTACTCTTTTTATTGGCTCGCTTGGCGGCCACCATCGCTCACATTTTACCGCACCAATGGGAAGCTCCCTTTTTCTCCCATTGGACAAGGCCAGGCAGTAGTGGAGGGTATGTAGCACGGTGGTTCCTTGGTCAGAGGCAAGTCGGAGAGTGGTGACCCAGCCCTGGTGAACCACCTATATGAAAGAGCTAAATAAATTGTTGTGTTTTGTAAACAGCAATTTTGTCTTAACTCCCTCTACTTCCGCCATCATCCTTTTTCCTCCGACCACGACTCACCTTGCTGAGACTTCATCCTACTGCCTATCACGACACCCGTATTGCCGGAACTCCCTTCTTCTACATCTCCACCCTTCCCATCTGCTTGTTCTTGTCACCGGTGATTCCACGGGATGGTCTACACCCACTGCTCCGGTAAAGCCTACCGACAGAGACCCCGAAGAAAACATCGCCGAGCAAACAATACTTCACCCGAGGGCCCATTTCATACTACCTCGACGGTAACACCCGGACGTCCCCACTTCACTCCAACACCTCCAAGTGTCCCTACCCCTGAGTTTTCTATTCCTCTCCTCTTCTTATCAATGACCCAACCTCCACCTACTCCAATTTCCCCTTTAAGCCCTGAGGGTTATCACTTGCATACGCTAGCCACGTCACAACATCCCTACGTTTTCTCCCCCATCTCCCTTTCTTACCCTCACGCACTAGAACCGTGAGACCAGTGCCTATTAATGAACATCACCTGGAAACTGCACTTCGAGTCGACACAACCAGTTACCCCCGAAGCCGCAGTGAAGGATAACAGATCTGGCGCCTAAACGTGGGACGAATCAAGACACAGGACAAATGTCCAATGGTCCAACTACATGACCCCAGAACACCACACAACACTTTCGAGAGTGAACAAAACCTGGTGGCACCCAAATAACTTCAGCAAAGCAGACAAAACAGCCTCGCCAGATAAGACAAGATAGTTATGACCACAAGTAAAAAATGTACCAACCCATCATGTATCCTGGGAGGGGTCCAACACTATGTAAACTGCATATCCTGACAAAAGCCCACTCATCACCTATGAATTGGGTGGGCAGACAAGCCATGTGACAACAACGAACCAGCCTACCGTTGCACTATCTGTGTTGAGTCACCAGTGGAAATACGTTATTGCCCAGGGTTAACTTGTAACGGGGAAGATGGCCGAGAGATTACCTGCGAGGACTGTCAACAATACTACCACTACCAGTCCCTGGGTTGGAAAGATGAGCCTAGAGACCTCAGTGGGCTCTTCTTCCGATGTCCACCATGCCAATGGTCCACCTCCTCCATCGCTCAGTACACCACCATACCACTGCCACCTACCAACGTCCATGTCCAAGCCCCTACCCCCTACCAACCCTACCAGACTTTCACGGTCGAGGGCATGAAGACCCTACTACCTTCACTCAACGCTGTGAGCTTCAGCTCAGAACCGCTCGAGTAGACCCGCCAGAGTGGGTACTTACTATCCAATGACAACTCAAGGACATTGCCGCCCAGTGGTGGAAACTTTACGAGGAATATATATTATGACTTGGGAAGAATTCAAACAACATCTAATGCACCACTTTGCCAGTACAACCACCATAGCCTCTCTCCATACGGAACTATTCGAGAAGGAACAAAAACAGACCAAGCCCGTCGAGATATTCCTACAACACAAGGTACGGCTGTATCATACGCTTGGCCCCCACGAACCCCTCAACGGAGATAATCCTCGTGTTAATTGAACTAGTCCGACCAGGACTAAGACCTTTTCTTAGAGCCCCGCACCCACCAGAATTGGAAGAACTGATCACTAGGGCCGTATTCGTGGAACGAGACCTGGCTAATAATCCTGCAACAACGACAACACCCCCATCAAGACCCCAGCACCAACATTTCAACCACGACCTCCAAGATGCTACCTCTGCTAAGGGTACCATTTTCACTGTTACTGCCCTGAGCTATACCAAGGCCAGCAAGAGAAGGAAAGACCAAGAAACGCTCTCAAGCCAAAGGACAGCAGGGCCCCACCTATGGGAGACAGGAACAAGGGTGACCACATGTAATAAACAGCGTATATACTTCTACATCCCGCACACTTCCCAGAGTTTCGTATGAAACTCCCCATGGTCCTCTACTAGCCCTATTAGATACCAGGGCTACCGCTAATTTCATCCAATACCAACACCTTACCCCTACAAACCTGAAGAAGTCAATCCTTTTCCCCAAACCCATCCACTTGGTCAAGATTGGGAGTGACCTCACCATCCGAGCCCAGATAACTTTACCCTTAACCATGCAAAGAAATCAACGTCACGTTACTGGTGTACAATGAGCTCCGAGAACCACTGATTTTGGGACAACCATGGTTCACAGAACCGAAGGTAATCCTGGACTACAAGAACAGCCGAGTACTATGCCCCAATAGAACATCAAGAACAACTCCTCAAGCTACTAGAGCAACACCAAAAAGTTTTTAACACTCAGCAACCTCTACATACAACACATATCATCAAGTTAGACTCAAAGGAGCTATCCAAAGAGAAGAATAGGTGCGAGGAAAGCAAGCGCCCTATCAACATGGGTACACCCAACCTCCACAGCACACAAAACTCTTCCAGAAAGGCGATCTAGTGCTAGTTTGAACCCACTCCCTCTTTAACGCTACAGAACCATACTACACCGGTTTCACCCCAAATGGGAAGGACCTTACCTGATGAGCAAACGAAGAGAAAGGGTCTACTGGGCTACCTACCCAAATGGGCAATCAAGACAGATACACACAGGGGTCAACTACATTCTGCAGCCCCCAGTGAGAACATCAGGGAACGACCTACAACACCACTACCTCTGAGGACATCAAAGGGTCGGAACCTCCCCTATCATGCAGTGCAGAATGGAGTATTTGACTTGGGCTTCGACCTCGACTACTTCCAATCCCGCCAAAACATTGTGAGACTCAAGATCACCGTGTGCGGTTACCCCACCTGGTGTGTGACACAAACATCACAGTGCGTGGTTTTGCTAACCCTGTGAGTGATGTAAGCAACACAATGAGTGGTTACACAGCCCAGTGCATGACGTGAACATCATGGTGCACGGTTACACAACCCCAGTGTGTGACGCGAATATCACAGTGTGCAGTTACACAACCCCAGTGCATGATGCAAATATCACAATGCGCGGTTACACAACCCCAGTGTGTGACGTGAACATCACAATGCGCGGTTACACAACCCCAGTGTGTGACGTGAACATCACAGTGTGAAGTTACACAACCGCAGTGCATGATGCAAACATCACAGTGTGCGGTTACACAACCCCAGTGCATGATGCAAACATCACAATGTGCGGTTACACAACCCCAGTGTGTGACGTGAACATCACAGTGTGCGGTTACACAACCCCAGTGCATGATGCAAACATCACAGTGTGAGGTTACACAACCCCAGTGCGTGATGCGAACATCACAGTGTGCAGTTACACAACACCAGTGCATGATGCAAACATCACAGTGTGCAGTTACACAACACCAGTGCATGATGCAAACATCACAGTATGCAGTTACACAACGCCAGTGTGTGACACGAACATCACAGTGCGCAGTTACACAACCCTAGTGTGTGACATGAACATCACAATGTGCGATTACACAACCTCAGTGCGTGACGAAAACCACACCTTGTGTGGTTACACCCACTCAGTAAAACGATGTCTAAGTGTGGCCCTAGAAAGGGCCGATGTGTTGCATATGGTAGCCCTAGAAATGGCCGATGATGTGTTGTATATTGGTGGTCTTAGAAAGGGCCAAAGAACAAATTTTGTTCAAGAAACAGGTTTATGACACCTGTAAAATAACAAAAAGTACATTTTTTGCAAGATATTTTAGAACTATTTCAGTAAAGAAAAACTTTTTTAGACTAGCAAACCCTTGAAAAGTATACTTTTTAGAGGTCTACAAAATAAGGCATGGCATAGGTCATTTTCTTAGAATTTTTCAGTGAAAATATTTATTTTATCATGTTTTAAAAGCCAAGTATTACAATAATGTGTTCGTTCCTTTTTTTCCTCCTTTTTCTGTACCTTCTTCCAAATAGATATTACAAATAAACTCAAAAAGCGAATAGAGGTTTTCCTTAAAGATATATATATATATTTGCATTTAATGTTCTTTTCCTGTGTTTGTCTTTAATGTTATTACTTTTACATGTTCCTATCTAAGTGTCCTATCATCCTTTACTAATTTCCTTTCTATCCCTTTTGTGTTTTTTGGTTTCCTCCTTTATGAAGTTGCGTTGCGCGTTTCACATTCCTTCCTGATGAGTTCCGATAGAATGGAACCTAGCTCAGGGGATTAGGCTGTGCTGATCAATTTTCTTAAAGAGGCAGCCAATACCTTTTTGTCCAGTGGTTAGGGGTGTAAGAATATTAAAAATTTCAAATAATTAATGGGTGAATATTTGATTCTAAGCTTAGAATAGCCAGCCCAAATAGTAAGATCGAATAATTAGGTCATAAATCTCTCTAAAATCCTGTCCAAACCCATAAGTTTAAGCAACCGCAAGCAGTTGGCGCGATACAAAGTGGTAGCTAGATAATCTGGTGACACAGAGTTAAGAATACTTTTCTCATTTGATAAATAAGAGGGGAGGGGCGAATACCAATGTTAGCAGAAAGCAAGAGTTTGTGGCCCACCCAAGGGTTGGAACAAGGAGTAGTTTTTTTTATAAAACCATTAAAATCTGGTTGCGAGACAAACAGTTGGGGGCCACGTGATGCGACCTTGCGACTCTTGCTCGGTCTAGAAGTGAAAGTGATTGCAATGAAACATTTAGAGAAGGATAGAAATAGCTACTCTACCATATTCTACCATATTTTAACCCCAAGATTGTGTTGTGTTGCCCTCTAGGCTAAACCTCGAGTTTTAGGATTTTTATAGTAATCCAAAAAAATCTGTGAAGTGTAATAAAAAATACTTGCAAGTTTTCTCCAGTGTTGATTAAATAAATACTAGGCTAAGACTTCAAGTTAAAAGTTATTGTAGTTTTATTAGAGACTTTGTTATAACTGTTTAAGAGTAGGCCTAGTGAATCTAATCCCGCACATTGACGTTTATAGGTTTGTTTGTTTATTGTCTTCTACAAATTCATTAATATAACGGTAATTTACTAAGATTTTCGCACAACATAATTCTCAAGTTTTCTTCTGGTTCTTTAATTTATTTTTTACGTTGTCCATGGTATTTTTATACCGAAACATGTCGGAAGAATATAAATCAGCATCATTCTAATGGTTGATCATCACAAGGAGTAATAAGACTGAACCAAGATAAGGCTTAGATTTTATACATAACCTTAAAATTATTCTATTCTTCAAAAACGTTGTAACTAGAACATTTTCATTACTTTATTAAACTTCATTCGGAGATGCTAACCCACTAATTCAATTTCATTACCTAATTTACAACATTGTTGATCTTTAAAATTTGTTTTTGTCCTTAATTTGTTGTATCCAAGTTTTGTAACTAAATTGTAATATGTTATATGTGTATTTTAGACTTGCTGTCAACCCATGTTTTAATTCAACGTTATGGCAATTTATTGAATATTTTTATATATGACATTTTGTTGCTCATTAAAAGCAAAATATTATCAATACTATGAATATTAAAAGTTAATTAATTCATCTACAAATTTCAAAATTATCTAATTCATCAAATTGAAAATCTATATATTTTGTTATAGCTATTCCTGAGTTTTCTATCTCAGTCTTAAATTTAATTATTACTACTCCTTACTTTAAACTACTTTGAAATGTTTTCTAAAATGTTGTAATAAGTGTTAAAAATGTTTATGACAGTGGTTTCTTTTCTACATGTAATACTTCATTCAGATTTTTCACATTTATAATGTTATTAATAATACTATAAACAAATAATAATTTGTAAAATAACAACAAACAATATTAATTTATAATAAAAACTAATATATGATTAAATGGTAGATTAAAAAAAATTGTGTAAAAAATTAATAATTAATAATAAGCCTAACATCAACATATCAAGGTCAACAATAAATAAATAAAAAAAACAGTCATATATGTCTCTTGTATAGAAATTATATTTTGACTGTCTGAAGTGACAGCTGCTAAACACTTTTTTTTTAGATCATATGGTTTGGCGTAGGGATACATAATTTGGTCTAGTTACTTTTGAAAGCTGTAAGTCAGCACCAAAGAAGCCACCGGAGAGCTGTAAACTAGAGCTAGTTTTGTAGCTAAACACATTAATTAATACGAGTTTTAAATATCTTAAGTTTGAAATTGTTTAATATAAGATATTTTTAATTTAATATAAATTATTTTTTTAGAAAGGGACCAACTCAAAATAGTAAAAAGAATCATTCAATTATTTAGTAATCTTCATAGCTATTTTTATTTTCATTGCATTGTCATGGCAATACAAGTGAAAAACTTCAATCAAGTTTAATTCAAAATGGACGATAATATTAAATAAATTTAACGGTTGAAAGTGGTTTGAAAGCTCTATTACGTTATTAATGTGAAAATTGAAATTAGTTTTTGACAATTTATTAAGTAACCAAATGATTTATATGGAAATGAAAATGTTGATATTAACCCAATTAAAAAGACTATACTTACTATTGTGTTTTAAAAATTTATTATTAAGTACATCAAGAGAAGCTCAAAAATGACGAGCCTAAAAAACTTTCGACAAGCTCGAGTTCGAGTTTGAAATACAAGTACTCGCAGAGCCCTATTGTATAATATGAAAGTGGGAGAGGTATGAGCGAGACAAGTGATAACATTCAGTAAACAGCCAGTCAGGGTCAGATAGTGGCTTGGCAGACTGATGTGCAACAGTATCTTCTGGCTCAATGAGGAAAGCAACAGGAAACTACCACACTCCTAATTTCCCTAGTAAGCCCTTTCAGTGATGCCTAGGTTTTCAGCTGACAGTGGAGTTGTTTAGGATCCAACCAAACTTTGGGTTGAGTACTAATCAACACACAAACCAAAGTAGGCCTTGCTTATTAGAAAATGAGACCTTTATTAATCATCCTATTATTTTACCCTTTCTAAAAATAATGTTTTAATATAAAGGAATATAATCTCTACACTGACCAGTTAAACATTCTTCATGCAATTTTTATATTTAAATTTATGTTAAAAACTTATCAGAAAATTTAAAAATTTGATTTAGGTGAAACCTGTTGAATAAAAAACTGGATCAAAGGTTCCTCTCAATTTCCTGAAATTTTGTTTTAGATTCCCTCTTTTTTTATTAATACCGGGTCAAACAATGTTGTGAAGTAATTTTTTTAAATTTTGGATACTTAAATATAAAAAACATTTCCAATAGGAATTTACTAATTTAAATTCTTTGTATCAAAAATGTAAGAAAAATTGACTATTCAATTTGTACTATTCGGTATTCCTTAGAAATTTTGATATTCAATAATAAATCTATTCGCACACCCCTACCAATGGCAGTGATGAATGATGAATGTGAAGTGTGTTTTTCTATTCATTGTGAAAGCCATAGTATATTTGTTCCCTCTTATATGTTTTATATCTTTCTTTTCTGTACCCTCTTCCGAATATATAATAAAATATCTATAGTATTTCAAACTTAGTAACAAGACAGTAAATTCATGCCACAGTTGAATAACAGTCAACAACAAAGAGCAACCAAAGTCTCTAAAAACATGTGTAGAAAGTGGTTATAGAAGATTTGACTATTTTATTCTGCCAGACATTTTGGCTCAAAGATATGTATTTTTATTAGTGTCAAGGTACATCTAGTTTAGAGTAACCTTTTCGAAGTTAAGCAGTTAATAGCATTATTTGTTGCGACAATTACAAACTATTTCAATATAGTTACAACATCTTGTGAATGTGGGGAATACCAGGCCACCACCGTGGTTCGGATTCCACGTTAAACTGTAGGTCCTCCATTTCATCTCACAATCACCCTACCATTACACATTAGCGTAAGTGCGTATAATCCGAACGGGTAGTAAGACGCGGTGCTAATAATAATAATAATAATAATAATAATATAGTTACAAACAGTATAGTCTTCAAAGATACAACATTTATTACATACTATCTAAGGGTGCAATTATAAGATGCTCGTCAAAATAGGGTTTTATGGAGTTTTGTCTAAAAAACCATGAATTTCATCAAAAGATATGAAGAGTTTGTGAGAAAACTTTGATTTCACAGGCAGTAATGATAAATTCTCTCCATGAGGCAGCAATGTAAAATGTGAACTGTGTTGTTCTTTTCAGTGTGAAAGCCATATTGCGTTTGTTCCCTTTAATGTGTTTCAATCTCTCTCTCCTGTACCTTCTTTCAAATATATCAAATAAAAGTGATATTTTAAAGAAATTGTATTAATGTCAAATATGTGATTCAAACTTATTCACCCACTTGATGCATTTGTATTATTTGATACAGCAATATATATATATTTTTGCCTTTTAAAGTAATATAGGTACAAAGTGTGCACTTTTTGAACACAAATCTTAAATGAATTTATTCTAAAATTCCTAGTTTTCATGCGAGAATAATGAGTAAATTTTTTTTTACGTCACTTTTTTTTTAAATGCTAGCAGCTACATCTTATGTTTCCATTATTAAATGATTAAGTATTATTTAGGATATTGTGTGAATGTGATTTAAAAAACACTGTTCAACCATCTGATGTTAGAATGCCATATCTAGGTGTAGTATAATGTGTTTTTAAGAGAAGTCTTAAAATTCCCTGACATTTCTCAGGTTCACTCCTTAAATTTTTTAGGATTTCCTTCTTTGGTTGGAGTCACTGTGTCTATTTTATAAGCTCCACTATGATGGAACCTGTCAGGGCTGAAATATAAAAACTCTGTGTTTAAATGTGGGTGTGACTTTCCTTGCCAGGAGCCATAAGAAAGGAAGATGTTACATTTGTGCATTATATCTTCACAATTTTTAAAATTTTTTATTGCTTACTGATTGAAAACCAAATAATATAAAAGTGATATAAAACCCATATTAAGGAGTTTTTAACCACATTTGCATGGCAATCTACAAATGTATAAAGCAGAGCCATAGTTAGACATCCACCAATAATCTCCTGAGTTATATTTAAAAATAAAGCTTTTATGTTTTGAAACTATTCTTACTCATTGCTAATTTCTTCCTACTAGCATGGCCTGGTTTATAACTGGGCAGACTGGGCAAATGGCCAGGGCACCAGACTTCAGGGGGCGCACAAGAGGACCATATTTTTCAAGAGGAAAAATGTTTATTTACATAAATGGCATGGAACTCTGTACGGACTTTCTCGCTATATTGTTTGAAAATGGAGATATTTACTCAAAACTCGTAATATATGTGAAATGAAATAATATACACTAGCAAACCCAAGCATAAATTGCACTATACTTATGCAAACAAAATTTTTTTTTCGTCCTGGTTTTAAATTTTATAATTTTATTTTTAAAGAATTAGTGTACACAATTGTATCTTTGGACCGATCAAAATGGTCAATGTTGGGTCCACAAGGGTCAACACTTCGTATTAAAATTTCAACTTCCGGTAAAAAAATTTCAACATTTTATTAGGTGTTGCAAATCTTCATGCCAATGCATTGCTATTAAATTCCTCATTTATAAATTTTGACCAATAAAAAAATGTAAATATTGACTATTGAGTCTAAAATGGATATAGATCATTGTTGTACAAACATTTCTCCTATGGGGTTTAAGGAAAAACAACATAAACTTTTAGAAATTTACTTATATTGAATTACTCTATGGCATTGGAGAATCATTGCGTTAAAACTTTAGTATTTCATTACAACTAAAGCTTACAAAAATGTATTAATATATTTTCCAATATCTCAGAAACTGTTGGATTTATAAAAATATATTTTATATAATAGTTTTTTATTTTTAATAGTACTACAATTTTGCAACGATAAGTTATTTAGTATCTTAAATAGTTGCACATATACGTAAGTTTATACTTCTGTAAAGTACCCTAAAATTAATTTTTATGGTAAAATGAAAATAGCCAGTTTATTTATAATCTTAATCAACACCTAAATACAAATTTTAATCAAAATCGTTAGTCAATTTTGAGAAAATCGATTTTTTTCTCTTTTTGCCCTTTCTTAAACTACTCTTAATTTTAAGTTTAAACAGACATCATTGCAAAGACCACTTTTTAGGTTTTGGGGGTCCTTGAGATGTCGACATTCATCAACATTTCAGGTTAGATTTTCTTTTGCAGTCGCAATACTTTTTTACCTGTTGTGTTCGAAAAGTTAAAAAATATATATATTTATGTAAAGCTTGAAAGTTATTGGTTTTATAAAAATATGCTTCTTATATAATATCTGTATTATAAAGGGACCTAAATAATTGTAACAATAAGTAATTTCATATCTCAAATAGTTTAGGAGATATTATATATATAAAAAAAGATAATTCACGCATCAGACCAGAGCCCTTAAAAGTTGTTTTGCCAAAATATGGAGAAAAGCCATTTTGTTTGGAATATTTATAAATGTTTATAAATGAAATTTAATCAAAATTGTTAGAGCCAATTTTGAGAAAATCGACTTTTTATCTTTTTGCCCTTTAGTAAACTACCCTTAATTTTAGGGTTAGATAACCCATTCCAAAAATCCCTTGGGGAAATCCTATGAAAACCCTTGATACAAAGTTTTAGCCTGATCGGTAAAATAGTTTAGGCTCTAGTACATACAAACAGAAAGTCAAAAACCACTTTTAAAAAGTACCAAAATTACACAAATACTTTTATTACATTTATTCTGCTTGTAAAAATGTGAAATGCATAAATAACAATCGATTTCCTGCCATTCATACATTCTATTACCAGTATAGTAATTTGCAAGCTAACCCTTAATTACTTTAATTCTCGTTGGCCTGCCATGGCGTTCCATCCTCAATGTTGATGTTTCGTTCCCACACTCATTGTCAAGTGTTTCATACAAACCTCTTTTCAGTGATTGTTTGTGTGTGTTTTAAGTGACTTGTTTCTAAGTTTTTAGTTTTTAAATATGAGGAGGAAATTAAGTGGTGCAGAATTCAAAAAGTGTGCTGCTAAAAAAACACAACGGTAAAGTTGGACTATTAAGAAAAGAGTCAAAAATAAAATCTTTTTTACATCACTTCCAACCTCATTGACTATTTCTAAGTGTTCACAATGTCCTACAGTGCTAATCATACGAGAGCCCTGCGGGGCTGGTATTTGCAGTTTTTTCTTTTGTATGTATGTGTTTGTGTAAAATGTATCTAGTGATGTTCAAAAATAAACAAGACTTATAAAACAAACAAACAAAATATGTAGTTTTTATTAACCATGGCTCTAAAATATAGCCTAGTAATAAATAATCAAAATAATCGAAAAGTTAACCAATCAGTGTGCATTTTTCAATTATAAAACATAGCTACTAATAGTTGGATAAGCTTATAAAAATTACAAGGAGGGGAGGCGTCAGATATCTATGTCCAGGGTACCAACCACATAAGCCCGGCACCTGCCTACAAGTGAGAGCAAATCGTAGTATGAAATATTCTAAACAAAGTAAACAGAAGGCCATCACAAGTTAAAACAAGGGCTATGAAATCTGAGGCAGAGGTGGAGTCGGCAAGAACGTACTGACTCCTAATTCCTGCTTCAAAATAAAAACATATTAAAACAATATATGGTAAATATTTCACATTAATATTTTATTTTCAAGACCATTATTTATAATTTGGACTATAATTATGTATAGATCTTAATGAAAGAAAGAGATATCTCTTAAACTTACCATAAAACAATGGTATAGTTATTATTTTACACTTTGGAAGAATAATTATACAAAGTTTTTAGCTGGAGAAAATAAATTATCTCATGGTTTTTTATCACTACAGATTCTATTTCAATTAAACACTTATGTTCTGTTAGTTTTAATTTTATATATACTTTAGTTTTAAGGTTTATCCTACGTTTCTGTTAAAAAAAATATTTTAATTTCTGAAATGCAGAGTTTGTTTCATATTTACTTTCATCGAAGTTTCGGAAAGTTTTCTTATTCATAAATGTAATAAAAATGATAGATTTAATGTTCTTTGGTCTAAGCATCCTGATGATTCAAGTGGTAGTGAGGAAATGATTTATGCTACCATTTTACTTCTTTGGTAAATTTTACTAATTAATTTATCTTAGCAATTTAAAAAGGAGTCAGAGAACAGTAGAAAATAAAGAAACGCAAGTCAAAGGCTTGGTGTACAGACTCCACAGCACTGGTTAAAACGATATTTAGCTTTATCACTTGATCCGTATTGTTTAAAATTTTAGTAACGTCTTTAAATTCCCCAATGTGTGGTAAGCATGTCATGGCTTCCTATTCCTATCAAGCATGGTTCAACACAGCTAAATGCCCATGCTATACAATAATTTTTTTATTTATAAGAAAGTCTAGGAAAAGGGAATAGAATCACCTATATTTTACTTAAAGATCTATCCAGGGATATTATGTTATTATAACATGTTAGGTCCTAAAGCGTTGTCATAAAGTGAGTCATTTGCCCCCTCTTTTTCTTTAATCTACAATTATTATTTTATTTTGTTGGCAATAATAAAAGAAGATAATATTTGAAAGCTGTTAAAAATCACAAGGCTAGCATTGAGATGCAGCACATAGTGTGTTCGTAAACAAACCAAGTACAGCGGTAGGCCAGCAAAATCATATCTCTAAACCAATTAATTAGCAAGATGGTTGTAAGATACTAGAGCTATAGTCACTATTTGAAACCATCATATGTGTGAAGTGTTGGAAAGCGGATCATAGGGTGAGGTACCCCTGTAATACAGTTTTGGGATGTCCACATCTTTTATTTGCAAGTATAGACATGTTCATTGGAACATGCCAGTAGTTTAACTCCACATAGTCATGTTTAAAAACCAAGGGTATGGTTAAACTCCTGCTCCAAGTAGACACCTGTAAGAGGTAGTGTGACCAATACCTGCGCACAGGACTGGACATGGCCAAGGGGGTGGGCACTCCAATGGCCTTGATGCGCTGCTGCATGGTAGGGCTGGGCCCTGAGCGCTGTGGCAGGGGCTGCTGACTGTCAGGGGAAAGTGGGTCAGGAGTGTGACTGCGAGATTGTGACGACTCCATTCCTCTAAAACACATGACAACACACATAAAACCAACACCACACAAACAAACCCACCAAACCCTTTTACTCAAGAGTCTTTAGTAGCCGAGGTAATTTTCAACCCATGATGGGAAAAAAATAACGTAATCAGAAATACAACTTAATAAACATATATTTTTAATTAATGCCTTCATTGTGATGGGATGGAGAGGCTTTGGATCCATGCAGAGTGTAATGAGGAGTCTTTTTTTAATGGCTCTCTCTTTCTCTCTCTAGCGTTTGTTTAAATATGTGGATAGCGAGGACAGAAAAAAAAAGTGGTATACCTTTCGTTAAACCTGAAAGGTAGCAAGCTTAACTTGCATGGTTCCAGAGCAGTGTACCCATGAGTTAGGACTGAGGTGTAACAAGTCAATGTAAGAGAGCTACTATTCAGGGTGAAAAGTGTGTACAAGCTCAAAATAAAAGCACTCAAGGTGTTCTACATTTAATAAGTAATAAATGCCAGTTTCAATGCCTAAAACAAATATGCAACAGATGCTTTAAATGATTAACTGGAAAAACAACTAAACCCAAATTAGAATATAAAATTTATATAGACACAGTTCAGAATTAAAAATAGGGTACAATGATGGAAATAGAACCAAGGTAATGTTGTATCAGTAATAAGCCTCCCCTTATAAGTTAATGAAGCATCAGAAAGCCATGGTTGTTAGAAGTGAAGAGTAAGATAAGAGGAACAGTGACGGCAGC